>CABFOQ010015972.1:5181-18416 GCA_900660455.1 Gephyroberyx darwinii | reverse complement strand
TTCACAGCTAAGTGGGAGAGAAAAAGTGCCTAAAACAATCAGATGAGCTGCAGCAGTTCGTATTATTTTTTAATTTTGTCTTGATGATAATTAAATTAAAAGCGAGGCCTGACCATTATGAAACATGCACAGAATAGTCTGTCAATCCACTGGAATGGGTTTTTGAATTATATCGTTCTATATATTTCATCTATATTACCTTGGCCAGATAAGGTTTTGCTAATGGTGTAATATTTGTCACTATAAGGATTAGCATGGTATTTGAAAAGGGGAGAAAAAAATAGCCCCCAACACCAATTATGTAAGATATTAACACATTAGTCGGCGCAAGATCTAATTGGATGGCAGCCCTGTGCACCATGACAACAATCACCTAGACCCTGTTTATCTCATAATTGATAGTCTGCAGCTTAAACAGGAGAGGCATCAAAAATTCATACAGCAGTGTGAAGACTGCCCCCTCCTTTCAGACCACACATTGATCGGGTTATATTTTCCTCCCTCTAACCAGGGTAATTTTTAGAGTTTTGGGACAAGCCTCAGATATTGACGTTTCGCTGTGTTTTGATAGATGGCCAGTGGGCTGTGGCAGTAATAGTGTAAGTTATCTGACAGTCAGGCAGGCAGGGTCATGGGTCCAGACACAATATATTCACAGCCCTTGCTTATTGACAAACCATCGCAGGTATCGGCTACATCCCATAATAAATATGTATGCTGCAGATTGGTATTTTTTGAGGCAGCAAATACAAATAATCGGTTTTGAGTGTATTGTCATGCTACCAGCCCAAGGGAAAGGTCTGGCATGACCATAAAGTAATCTGAAAAACATTTTAGTAACACATCTATGGCCTGTTTGGAAGAAATCTGCATTAACTCTGACAACATAAACATGAATGAATGTAGAAGGACCATTGATTGTACTGCACCAATGCATACATATATAGCCACCATAGGAGTTAGATTAATGATGTAGCTGGAGGCATGGGTGCACCTTGTATTTATGCCATCTGAAGATGAAGATTAAAGCATCATTGTAATACTGTTATGATCTCCACAGCATTGCCTGGGTGTCTGCTATTTTGCTGTAGTTGTACAGTACAGCTGTAGATTCCCTCAAAGCTATTCTCGTCTGAGGCAGCTTTGTTTTTGGTCATCATTTCCTTATGAGATAATTTTACAATGAATTCAAGATGCTCACCTATTGGACAAAGTACAACGGCTGTATTATCAAAACAAGACCATTATACTGGTGGCTTGGACCCCTAAAAGACATAAGGTGAACTAGGAGTCAAAGTAGTAGAGACTAGGAATAAAAGAGCGAACAAGAGAAGGAGAGCAATAGAGCATGGAATAGAGTGAGGGTGAGGCGGCAGGAGCAGGAGAGCGGGTCCCTGGTGGGCACTTCTTGGCTTATTCTCTTCTCTGCTCTTTGGCTGCCTCTCCTCTCTTCTAGTGCTAATTAATTGGGCTGGGGAATATATGCTCTCATCTTAAATCTGCTCCCTAATTGAGCAGTCCTTTCTGCCAGCGTCAGACAGCTCAGCATGCGTCTTCCGCATGATTTGGAGCTAAACGCACTGTCACTTTATTACCCACCACATAACCCGTAAAGCGCCATTACACCAATCAGACAGTCGCTACACTTTGCATGTTGGCGCTTTAAAGACTCTTCATTATGCCCTTTCTCCAGAAAAGGTGAGGATGAAATAATGTACAGCATAACTCTGTTGGTTTTCTTTTATTAGCGTGTTGATGATGAATCCATCCATACTGACTAATCCTTGCTGGACACAGAAAGACTAACAAGAACAGAAAACTGGAGGTCAGTGAGTACGCGTTCTGATTAACATTTAACTGCCAGCTCGCCTTAAACAATATGGTCTAGAGGCCACTGGCCTTAAATGATGAAAGCCAATTTGGCAGTGTGAATTAGAATGAATCCTGAACTAGAGATAGTGGTAATGAATGCTGATATTTTTTAAACCAGCTCGACACTGTTTGAATCAAATCCCCTTTAAATGTGTCAAACACTTAGCAATTTATAGCTCTATTTTTCAGCTCATTCTCATCAAAAGTTTTTATTTCACTTTTGTTACTTTCAGCCCTTATACATCTTGTAACGAGATCTGCACTCTTCTCACTTCTCTCAATACAAACATAGCAAAGGTATACCTGAATGTCTCCAGAGTGATGGACACAGACAAGCCCCAGTCTTTTAATAGAAGTCTGTTGCTTAAGCTATCTGACTGTGTCACACTGGGATGGAAAAGGCAAACAGGCAAAGGAACGGTGAGGCAGAATTAAATATCTCACCAGAGATAGAGGAGGCAAATTCTACATTTTTCAAATACATGAAATTCCACAGTGAAATGCAAAATTAAGATGGATCATCGCAATGTTCTTTTTATGTTATATTTAGTTTCTTTGACCTAACACTAGTGAAACTGTAATACATTAATTTGTTCTGTTGTAGTCAGACAGCAAAAGGCAATGGATGCTAAATGTGTGGGATTCATAGGTACAACTGCAAGATAATTCACAATTATTGGTTACAAAATTGATGCTATTTTGATTTTGGCCAGAATATGAACAATTTGTGGTTGCCCCTTTGACTCCTATTCATGTAGCATTAGGAATGTTACATTTTGCTGCCCTTTGCATGTAGAGAGGAAAACCATGCACTTAAATTTCCCATTGGTCCACAGGCTGCTCTGGTGCCAGAGAACTATCGGAAAATCACATGGAAAAATAGGAATTATTCTTGAAATATCATTCCAGTAGCTGAGCTCTACAGCTCTGTGTAGACCAGTGATGAATACGTTCTTCAGTGTCCGGTGGTCTGCGTGTGTTGAGATATTTCAGACTTCTCACTTTTTAAAAAAAATCATATTTCATGACATATGGCTGTTTTTATAGGATTAACTGTGGAAACCCTGGTAAGGGGAAAAAGTTATAAGGTGTTTGAAGCGATAGGTCATCATGGTCATGTCAGTTCATGCGTCTACCTTTCACTGAGCAATGCCTTTCACATGGGTAGCTTTCAAGAGGACGTCAGGCGAGGAAGAAGTGGTGGGCATATATGCCTAAAAATCAAATCTGGTTTTACTTAGGAGAAGTTCCCGCCCACATCGTCTCTTGTTTCCATGGTGGTGAACAGTCACATGCACATACACACATTAGAAATGGGGTTTAATAGTTTAGTGTGTGTGCATATGTGTGTGTGTGGAGTGATGGTCCAGCACTGCAATGCTTTGATTCTCTGTCTTGGAATGAGGGAGTGATGTCATTGTTCCTCTGGGGTTTCAGAGTTACTGAGATGAGGTCATGAGGGGTCAACACAACCTTGGATTCATTGCCCCCACCCCCCTCCTCACCACTTAAACACTACCTCTCTTCTCCATACGTTTCTCATACAGGCGTCTCCCCTCACCCGCCTCCCACTCACCTGGATTGGATTCAAAACTTGTACTGTTTAAACCTAGACCTCAACCCCGCCCCCCTCCCCTTTTGGTGCTGAGTGGGAAAATGAGGGCTGCTTCCAAGAGGGAGAAACAGGCTGTTTTTCATATGGACATAATGTACTTCTGTGTTCTATCTATCTATCTATCTATCTATCTATCTATCTATCTATCTATCTATCTATCTATCTATCTATCTATCTATCTATCTATCTATCTGTCTATCTAACTATCTATCTATCGTAGATTTGACTGCATGTGACTGTTTATGTACAACTTACCCCTTGCCCACAATATTATGGGATGGAGCGGTTTTGTTGATATCCTCTTGCATGCCCAGTAAGTATGTGCTCATATGCTGAAGCAATCACATTTCCACAATTTCCATAGAAACGAGAACTTGAGGTTAAAATTTTGCTTCGCTGGGACTTTTTCTCTTCATTCCCATGTTTTTCAGCACTGATCATAACAGGTGTATATGCTTCCATCTCCTGCGTTGAACTGTTGACCAGGGAGGAGTGCCAGAGTAAAACAATATTATATTTCATTCTGATGGCTTCCCAATATGCAGGAGAACATTCTGCGAAGTCTAAATTCTCTATAAATGGCAAGTCTAGTACACTCATGAATGCTCAGAAAGTAGAGCCTATCAGGCAAGAATTTATGGATGTATTCAGCACTGTACAACCCTTTGTTTTTACCCATAACCAAATCTAGTGATTCAGTGGAGAAAACTACTCTCATCTCAGTATAAACATAAACTTACATACAGCTTTCCAAACAGAAACACCACCCTAAATATACACACTCACACACAAACACAGATATATGAGTGCAATACTATGGTCACCTGACTTTTACATGGTTCATATACTGTGTGTGTGGATATGTGACTATTTTCTACAAAATGGGGATGAGGTAAACATGACTTTTGGGACAGGCAGAGCAGTGGGAGAGTAACAGTGAGCTCACTAGTGCTCATTATCCTTTGCTCCACCTTTGGCCCTCCTGCATTCCCCAGGAGCACCTGGTCCTTGGACCCCCCCTCCCTCTCCCTCTTTGCCCCAGTGCAGGTCCTTGCAGTAGGGCAGGGCGGCCTCAAGGTTCGAGGGTCCCAGCTGTGTAAATGTTTTCAGTTGCTGTGTGACTGGAGCTGGGTCCTTCTTTTTGATCAGACGCCAAGACAAGCCCGGCCTTGGTTGTTCTTGGCAGCTGCTGGGGACGAAAGAATGTCAGCATGACTTTAAAAATATGACGGTTTGTAATTTGGACCACAGAGTGAAAACTGAGCCGCTGGTACAGTTTGTGATCATCTAATTATGCCACCCCCTCCCCCCTCCCTGATTCCCCGACAAAATCCTAACCCCTCCTTTTATTCTTATCCAGGAATGAAGCCGTAAAGCTGCTTTGTCCCCTGTGGATTATTTTCGGGGTAGGCGTAATGGCTTTGTGCCCTGCTGTATTACTTCTCCCATGTTTCCCCCATCCCTCCTTCACGGGTGCACAGTTTTGTGTCTAGATCATATGCTAACCTGAGTTGGAAGCAAGTAACGTCTTTTAAATATTCAAGGGGCTCGACTCTAGTTGCAGCACTCAGACACAGCCCAACGTGAAGCAATGCAGAAGTGCAAGAACTGCAGTTGGTAGCGATAGGCCGACACCTGTTGGTGCTACGCATCACACAATATGGGCTGGGTAGGCAAGACAATGTATAGGATGAGGAAAAGAAAGGGTCTTAACGGTGGAAGATATTTCTGAATTTATTTTTCTTAAATTGATTCACAAAAACATCTAAAACAGGCTCAACGATAGGTACAATATGAACACATCAGTCTGTGTTCATATGTGCGTAGACATATTTGCCTGGTCTTCTGTGAATGTGCCAGGTCGTCAGAATGGGGGGACATTTCTCCCACACAAGTTGATATGAAGTACTCTACAAATCCCTAAGCTCAAGGCTCAAGCATAGATGTGTCAAATATTTAACAAATGAATGAGTTTTTAATCTGGGGCTCAGGGGAACGGAGCGCCACGATAAGGCTCTTTTTTTTTGTTTTCCCTTCATTAGCATAATTTCTCTGGAGTGCATGTGCAGATTTCGTCAGCTTTGTTCGGGATCCCCACTGAGATCTGAAACGGAGGCACCGAATCATATGAAAAAAACCTCTGAGATGTTTCAGAGCCCTAAGTGCACCAGTGAAGGCGAGCGTTGCCAGCAACATGGCTCCTATTGTGTCTCTGTCTGTTCATCCCTTTTGCCCTTAATTGGGTTAATTGAAAACTTAAATGCAAGATTTGTTTTTTTTGTTCTTTCTTCCTAATTAAACTGTTGTTTTTGCCCCTTATCCAATAACGCTTTTGCACGGACATGGTGCCAATCAGCCAGCGACTGCAACTTAAGCCATTAAGGGCTGCATGGATGCGAGGATTACAAATGTTGGCCCACCTCTAATCAGAGGGCTATTGAAAATACACCTCAGCAGGGAAGGAACGACTCATTAGGCTTACACATACTTACACACTTACTGCAAGTGTTTGAAAATATTTGGTCTCCAAAATAGAAAAATTGTGATTAGCCTAAGCGCTGATGGTCTCTCATCCCAATGTTGCTTCCTAACTTTCCTTTGCGTGACATGAGGATGAACAACTACAGCCAGTCAGTCAGTCAGCCAGTCAGTCAGCCAGTCAGTCAGCCTTCTAAAAAGCCAAAATGCTAACTGCTTCTGCATATAAGATAGAGCAGCCAGGTCATGAGCCTGCCCAATGGAGCCGCATGGCCGGGATGTCTTACGCAATGTGTCTCCAGTATCACCCCCTTCCCTCTACCATTACCACCAGCACCAACAACAACAACCACTACAAGCTCAGCGCATGGAACTGACTTTGTCCTCACAGCAGCACTATTTAAAACTCTCATGTCAAACGCTTCCAATGGCTCTGAGGTTAAAAGAAGGAGAAAGACAGTGGGAAAGAGGGAGGGAGGGAGAGAGAGGGAAGGGAGGGAGGAAAGGGAGGGAGGGAGGTTAAGGGGGTAGTAGAGTGAGAGTCCACAGATACAGTAAACAAATTAAGTCAGACTTTATTTTTGAGGGGCCGGCTGCACTGAGCATGAGCTGGCGTCTGGTCTCAGTGTCAGCTAGAGGACCTTTATGTGAGCGTGCAGTCCATCTCACGCCTTAATGAGGGAATGGAAAAGCGAACGGGCTCGCACGTCAACAGGAAAACAGCAGCAGAAAACACCACGTTAATAAGGCAACACAGGCTGCAAATGAATGATTTTTAGAATCATGTTTTAAACAAGTAGTCCTCCCTGAGCATGCATAGATGGAAAGGGTGCGAGGATCTGTGTGTTGGTGTGTGTGTGTGTGTGTGTGTGTGTGTGTGTAAACCTGGCAGAGCGGAGGCTGCCACAGACATCAGCTCTGAATTTGCATATTCATGGCTCAATTTGCACTTGGCTATGCAAATGTATGCAAACATCGTTTCAGAACATTTCAAAAATAGAAACCAGCATTCCAAACGACGGCATGCCTCTTAATATGCAGCCACACACGGGAAAAAAAAAAGAGAAAAAAAAATTTGTGGGGGGAAATCAAACGGGCCTGGTAGCGGCTGAATATCTGATTTAAAACTGAGAGTTTTTTTTGTTTTTTTGTGCTGCAATCTTCTGCAGACAGGTTAGAGCAGGATGAAGCCCAACACCGGTTCTGCTGTACAGTAATGTCACTGTTTATTTGAATGCCCCCTTATAGTTATTGTGTTTATTGTGTCTCAAAGTCCCGTGACGTGTAAATATATTAAGATGTTCTTTTTTGTACGAGCCGTGTTTCCCTCGGGCTCGTTCTGTGTTGTAATTAGACTGGGATGGATTTGAAAACTCGTAAAATGATTGTTTCCAGGTTTGCGACATTCGTGAGAATCGCTAAGACAGTACGTCCAGATTAAAAAGTATAATTTGATTCACATTTCTCTCTATATGAAGGAGAACATTGATCCAGGAATGTTTCATTCTGATTTTCTTCATTCTATTATGTGTCTCCTAATCCTGCCACCCATGCCAGCTGAACTCACCAACTGGCCTTCCTCGTCTACAACACAGCATTGTCTCCGCCGTGACCCCCCGTCCTCTCAGAATCTGGAAAGTTTTTATAGACAGAGGATGAATGAAAGGGGAAGAGTTCAGCAAAATCTACTTTTGCTTAAATCCTATTCATCTGCTGGGCACAAGGCTGGGTAAGCTGTTCCCCTGGCACAGGGTCTGTCTGAGGGGCCGTGTGGGGCCCTCTGGAGCTTTATCTCTCCTCCCTGTGCTCCTCAGGATAAACGGCTCCACATGGAGCCCTAATCCCCATCTTTACCCAGTCCCTTTCCTTTCCTTTCCTTTCTTTTCCTTTCCTTTCCTTTCCTTTCCTTTCCTTTCCTTTCCTTTGCCTTGTGTCTCTTCTTTTCCCCTTTTCTCTCTCTTTCTCTCTCTGTCTCTGTCTCTGTCTCTCTCTTTCTCTCTTTCTCTCCCTCTCCTGTGAATGGCAGTTGCAGGACTGTAGCGACTCTGCTCTTTCCTCTACGTGAGAGAAACAGTCCACCCAGGAGAGGCTTGTTAAACCCTCACCACAGTCTGTGCTGGGTTCTGCTGTTTTGCAAAATGTGTTAATTTTATGACACTAAAGCTGGCAGTAAAAGCAAAGCCCCAGCTAATTAGCCAGCGGTGTGAGGTGAGTGGCAAAGAGTGGGCACGCCACCGCTTGAGGTGCCTTAATCATTGTTTATGAGTGAGCTCAGCAGGGTCTTTGGCTCTTGCCCTTCTTTCTCCACCTCCCTCTATAGTCCTGCTTCAGCTGTCGCCAGTATTGTGTCATTATTCACATATCTGCTTAGATTATAACTAATGAGAGATGAAATAGTTCTGCAAACAGTGATTAGTGATTGTCTTCTCCTTTTAAAATAAATTTCTTCCAGCCGTATATTTTCCAACACTGTTTGCATTTCATTGCACGGGCAATAAATGCAGCAGAAAATACCCTTTAACTAACTGATACCGAATTTTCTTCGCTAGGTTTATTCAAAGAGTGTCCCTTAATGGTGCTGCTTCTCATAAGTGGCTACAAGCCTCATTTGGCTTTGTTGGGTTGGTGCAATGAAGGGGGATACGGGTGCCATTGAGAGGTAAATGCATTACCATTCATGGAGAGAGAGAAAAGAAGGTTGTGGAGCAGAAAGTGGCTGCTGCCTCTTTAAGATGGGTTTAAGTGATCAAAATTTCATGCAAGGCTGCAATTGGTGGTATAATGTTGCTCTTTAAGAGAGTTGCCTAATGGTTGCCATGTGTGGACAGTGGGTTTTGGAAGGGGATTTTGTGGAGGCAGGGGCTGGGGGCCTGAGACTAGGCCAGACTGTGAAGTAGACTGGTGAGGTCTGGGGGCTGGGGAGCTTGGAAAGCTGAGTGGAGAGGAGAGAGAAGTCTCACGGAGGGGCTCAGAAAAGGCCAGCCATATGAGATTACAGCATACCTAAGAAATGTGCTCGTCGGGAAAGTTTGTGTATTTTGGGAAGCGCTCCAAATTTTCCACAGACAGCTTTTTATTTTTTGGGTTATCTCACTCTCCCCGCCTCTCCCTCTCTTCGTAGTTTGGACTAATTGTGTGGCATAGCGCCCGCTGAGTCAATACGAGAAAGTCTGCTCCTTTCCTTTTTTTTTTTTTTCCTTCCCTCACCTCTCTTTCCAAACATTCAGTGATAGTGTGTGTATTTTTGAATGCAAAGGATAACATGTCTGTATATTTTTCAACCGCATGTGTTCAGGCTTCTTTTGTAGGTTTAATTTAAAAAGGATGACAATTTGTATCGGAGAGAACCAAAGTTTCCAGGTTGTGGCTGACAGGAAAGCAGTGCAGTAGCACGGTAGGTTCTTAGGGGACACTCTCCAAGAAAATAAGCATGAGAAATTAAGATGTTTGATTAAACTTGTGCAAAGGTTCATCTAATATTATTGAAGTAATTGTAGCATTTATCTACACTGGATGCTCATAATTTTTTTTTTCATAATTCCAGAGCACAGAGATGCACCTCGATTCAGAAAAGAGAACAAAATAGCTCATAAAATATATTCATTTTTATTTTACAAAACAACCATATTTCAGTGAATTGAAAATAATTTAACAGTTTTATTTCAAATGATCATTTTACTTTCACACTTACAACTCTAATAAAATGATATGATGGTTACAGTTCTCGTGGGAATGCAGATTAAAGCACCAAACACATTCAATTCAGGCACATCTCAAATCAAGGTGAGATACTATGCCCTTCAACCTTACTTGAGTTAAGCATTGGTTAAAAAAAAAAAAAACACCCACCTGCCCTCACACATATTTGGCTTCCACAGATTGGGTAACAGTAGTAATAGCAGCGAGCACAGGCCATGCCTCCACCTGCTGTTCAGCTCCAGCGCTGTGCAGTCAGAGATCAGCAGCTGGAATGGTCGGGGTGTTGAGCTCCAAAAAGGCCTGCCAACACTGACCCACTTCCACAGCAGTGGTCAGAGGGCTCGCTGCACGACTTTGACTCTGGGACCGACTGCTTGGCCTGGCAGTACCTCAGCACCTCCTCTCTGTGGCCGACATGCACCTTTGGGCTTCCAGAGTACTCAGCGCTTACATTTATTTAGTGAGTGTAGTGTTATTAATGGCTTCACTGGGATACGGTTGTTGCTGTGTCAAAACAAAACAGACATATTGCCATATTTTGATGCTATATTTCAGATGCTACAATTCAGAAATGATGCATTGCTCTCATCAGATTAATCAAATACAAGACCTTTAGAGAACGATACAGCGATACAAAAAGCTGCTGAATACAAAATTGATGGGGTTTTATAGTAATTCAGGATCAATTCAATAGTTTTGATTATTGGCATTGACATTTGCTTTATTTGCAAATGCACTGTTGAATAACAATGTCTCTACAGTGCGGAGATAAGAAGGAATTTAATGTGATGTAATTTGATACATATAAGATAAATGTTGATGGGAGCCCAAATCCTAATACATGGATAACAAGTGATATAGACGCACAGAGGAGTCAGAGAAAAAGGTATTTATCTGAGGCTGGCTGTGTTGCTGGCTGCCCTGCTCTCTGTCCCCTCTCTCACATAGATGCTTATCAGCTTTTAAAGGCGGCGATTCACCCCTATCTCCCATCAACAGCACCTTGCGACACACGCTGCCTCACCACTACAAATCCTATTACTTTTATCCTTAGCTAATACTGGGGTGCTGTTGCCTCCTGTCAGGGCCCACGGCACAAACAATTTGCTTTCTTCCTCCTTCCATTTCACAGAACTGCTCACGGTCAGAGTGACGGGGTAAGGCTGGTTAGGGTGAGCTGCAGGCCCTGCTAGAATTGTCACACAAACTTTGAAATGGTTGCCAGACTTAAGGTAGCCGAGGGGCAAAGAGTCTGCTCTCTGTGTTCACACAGAAGACGTGGCAGTTTTATATGACCAGCCTGGAAAGGCCGAGGAGAGACACCGATACAAATTGAGGGAACATGCAGATGATTAAGTGTAAGATGAATGCTATTGTTTAGTTGTGGTGCAGTTTCGTTTTTCTATCTACAGCAGTAATAGTACATGCACACACACAAACACATAACCATGCTTGCACCACTGTGGATGCATGTGCACCCACACACACGCACACACATGCACACACACACACACACACACGCACAACACACTCCAGTCCATCATCCCTGATGCGTTGTGGCTTGTTGTGTTCACTCTCGGCCCGACTCCGCCTGCCTGACCCCGCTGACCCGAACGCATTCCTTTCTGAGGTGATTGGCAGCCCATGCAAATACTACACAACCATGACTGGCAGTAAGAGCCACTCTGTGCCCTTCCCACAATGCCCCTGGCCCCTCCCCGTCAATAGACGCTGAGCTGGCGTCATTGTCCAGATACAGTGACCTTTTACCTCTCCAAAGTTAGCGCTTCACGGGAACCACCCCAGAACTTTTCGCCAATCCATATTGGAATGTGAGACACGTAGGCTTGATCTCTCTGTTTACCGCACTCTTTCCTCGCTATCTCTGTGTCTTTCTCCCTCACTATCTCTGTCTGTATCCCTCTCCCCCTGGCAGTCCCAGCTGCGAACACAACATAGCAGGGGAACTTTTTTTTACAGCCCACTAGACAATGTGCTATTAGCATAAATTTGGTTCTGTTTCCCTCCCTCCCTGCAATGTCACAGTCACATTTCTTTGCTTTAAAGATTGAAAGGTAAACAGCTTTAGGTGTTGTTTGTGGGTTGGCTTGCCTTCTTGGCATGACAAGGCCTTAGGGCACCAAATGCATTACTGCTCTAACTGTGTCAAATCTCAGAGGGCTGCGACGACCCCAGCCAACCTGTGTTCTCTAATGTCACACACCAGCAGTAAGCCAAGTCAATAAACTGAACATCCGGTGATCAAAGAGGTGACAAGGAGGCTCGTGACAACAACAGTGGGACGAAATTTTGGGTTACTCTACGACACAACCAACCGCAGTGATGCAAACCTTTCCCATACATACGTTACCCTGCAGCACTCTACGTAAGCGGTAGAAGAAGGGCTTGGAGGTATTTGGAGCATTAATGGATCCCACCACAGAGCTGTTGTGTTGCACTGTACTCTGCCTGCAAGGGGAATATTCCCTAATGATTTCCATGGACCTCAAGACCGCTTTCCCTCCCAACCTAATCTGTTATTCCTTTTGTTCATTTGCCTTTTGTTCTTTCTCTTTCTATTTTTTGCTCCTATTCTTTAATTACTGTTCCCACCCAGCGAGGGCCCTGTCTCCGTGGCCCCCCATGTCCCATGAGAAGCAGGGAGACGCGGCCATGTGGCTTCACTGACAATGACATGAATGGCCACTGTGGCAGGGCCACATCTCTGAGGACCGGGACAGGGGGGAGGAAGGAGGAGGAGAAAAGATGGGGGAGAATGAAAAGGGGTGGGAAAGATGAGCGCAGGGAGCCCTGGTTCAACCCTTATTTCTCTTTCTCTGTTTTCCATGGTTGGGGAGGAATTCTCAGTTCCCTGGGTGGTTTCAGAGAGAAAGGTGGAATGGGGGGTGGGTAGCGGTTTAAATCACGAAGGACAATAAACAGGCGAAACTTCAACAAATCCTCAAATTCTATTAGCACTTTAGCACCGGTGATGTAACAGCTATGCCCAGGAGGCCAATAAAAGTTAATGACAGAGGATTATTTAGCTACCAGTCAAGCTCCACAGAGGACTTGGCATGTCTGTCATCAGTCTGTTGGTCAAGAGTTTGTATCCAGCAGGCGTTCTGGTATGGCATCCACCGCATGGTATTAGCATCGCATTTAATGGACTTAGCTTGTTTAAGTAGAGTGTGATATGCTTTTAGTTCTCCCATGATGATGCTGATGCTGATGATGCTGATGATGAGGACAGCAGTTAAGCTTTGGGGATGGTGGTGGCTTGATGAACTAGTCCAATCTTAGCTTAGCAGTAGCAGGATGAAAAACGTCATATGAGTTCACCTGCTCGCTGTGAGCAACCGGCAGCACATATATAAATGTATAGCGTTCACACACGCGTATGAATAAGCCTACATTCCCTCCAAGCTGACAAGTTAATGCTGTCTCAGCCATGGCAACAAGATGAGATCAGATTGGCAGGAAATCATGAAAATCCAGACTGAAATTGAGCTCGTGAAAATCTGTTTAGAATAGAATAATTCACATATTAGCTTGAGCAGAAAAGAAAGAG
>CABFOQ010015966.1:3266-17525 GCA_900660455.1 Gephyroberyx darwinii | reverse complement strand
ACCACGCCACCTGCGAGCTCTTTCTGAACCTGAAACCGAAGAAGTGCCTGAGAAGTGGCCATGACCTGTTGGGGAAATGTTTGCCGTTGCGAGAAGAATGCCTCATCTCTCCTCCAACTTTCCCTCTCGTTCTTTCTCGTTCTCTCGTTCTTCTTCCTCCCCCTTGCCCCCTGACTCTCGTCCTTGGTCCTGAGATATGACATGTTCTCAGGAGAAAATGCATTGCCTTTTCCTCTCTCTCCCCTTCCCCTCTTTCTTTACCAGTCTTTCTCTGACTGTCTGTAGATAATCCCCCTTCCCTTGTATCTCCTAAGGTCATGTTTCCCTTTCCCTCAGTGATTGGGTTGTTTATAATGGGTGGGTTTTCTGGGAGGGGCGCACTATTAAACCAAACCAAACTTCTTCTACCACACGCTATCCCAGCGCCCTTTGATTACCTGGTAATGAAGGAGACACGTCCAATTTAGAAAAGAGAAGTGACCTGAGATTGTGCCAACGCTCAGTCGAGAGAGTCGGCTATGTGAACTGATAATGTGAGCATGCCTTTGAAAGTAGCCATTTTGTTCATTATTATAAATACTTTATTTACTTTAGATAATATTGTCTTTTTTTAATTTATTTTACACCGTCGGCGGTATATTGAGAAGATCTAAGTTGTAATTATGAAAGGAGTTACCATAGTGGCCATCCCAATTATCAAGCTCTCACGAAATTGCACTGGGGGCTTCAAGAGAGAGATTTGTGTGACCCTATTTGATCTCTTCTGTGATGAAAAGTATGAATTAAAATCTATTGAGTTCTCCATATGTATCAGTATTTCCAAAGTGACAATAACTGGAAGCCAATGTATAGATTTGTAAAGTCTGTGCCTCTCAGTGTACACTTACAGACAGTATTTTGTGGTCGGGCCCGGGGTAACAGCTTTGTGGGGTCAAGAAAGGTCCAGGTGTCTGTCCGTCCTCATGTGTCCATGTTGTCCTTCCTGCCTCCTGGGTAGTCTGCAACATCGTAGAGCTACCTTAGTCCTGTTTCTGACTGAAAACCGCCGAGTCAGCTCCCCCTCTTCCTATCCAGGTTATTCCAGATAGGGCTGGGTAATATCAAATGATACCCACTAGCACTGTACTCACTTTTTGAGATTGGTTGGATTTCAAGGCTTGAGAACTATTTATTTATTTGTTTTGAGGAAATCAATTGAATCTATTTTGAAAAAGCAGAAGACATTACATGAAATGTAAATGTTAATACTTATTAAACTAAAAAAATAATTTGCTTTCATCCAACAAAAAGGAAGGTACTGACAGAACCTAAGGTCTTATCTGGTGAAGCTCCATCACAGGGGCGAATCTGCAGGTGAAGGGAACTGATTGCTGGGTCAGTCTGAACTGGGACGGGCAGAAGGTCCTCATGTATGATTGTTTCACTTCCCTTCTGCACAGCCAAAGCATGGCAACTTTCAGTCGACAGAAGGGAGGTTTGTCACTACAGGTACTTGGCTAGCATGTTGAGGAGGGTCATGTACTACAGCATGATTTGAAAAGCTTGATTATATTGCTCAGACATTGGCTTCATTGCAGTATCTCTAAGCTAGGGGCCATAGTTTCACAGTGGGCTGTTTCATTCGCTGTCCTGACCAGACCTGGATGAAACAGTATTCGCAGTATTTTCTTTCATGGCTTGTTGTAGCTTTGGTGACAGACAAGCAGGGTTTGCCATATAGGATAAAGTTTGGACAATCAGGAAAGTATTTGGAAGTTAGGATACTTTTATTTGATTGACGACTACCTGACGCCATCTGAAATGCCCAGATGCAGTAAAAGTACAAATTTATTTAAAATAAAAGTTTAAAGGCACCCTGTGAAGGTTTATAATCATTATTAAATACTAGCTGATCCGAGGTCTACTCAGGACATCATCTCCAACTACTACTTTCTCATTTCCTACAACACTCACTAACTGCCACCAAACGGGGACTGGGGTCTAGTTTGTCCCTTAAAGGCTCCCATCTGTAAACCACGTGCCTCGCTGAGTTTACTTTGGTCTCATTTTCTGCAATTCAGCCACAGAGATACTGCACTGTTATTTTGTGCCACAAAGCTGTTTCTACCTGTGTTTATACATGCAATCTTGGAAAGAGGTGTTTAGGATCGTTCTTGTCTGTCTGTTTTGTTTCGTCTGTTTTTTTTGTGACACTGGAGAAGGATTGTGAAAGCTCGGAGCAGGAGGTATAGTTGAAACTTTGCTTGTTTTTGCTCAAGCTGAAATAAAGGTGTGAAACAGTATGTTGAAGACAGGGCCTAATGTGAACAGGAAATGAAAGGTGTGAAAAAGGATTTCCCTCAGAATGCTATGGTATAAAATAGTTATGTAATGATTATTTGCTTTAATTTTGTTTTTCCCTCTTCATTGGAAAATTGATAAACATTTTGTCATTAAAGATTACCTGAATGAAGCGATTTGCTGAGTGTGCTTTTTAAATGTTTTCTTTCATTACTTAATACAATTGTACTACATTTATACTATTGGTTTCCTAAGTCCTATTTTCCCTTTTTTGATGGAATAATACCCTATAAATCTCTATGTACTGGGGCAAATTCTTGCCATTAAGATCTCTAAAGTAAGAACATCTACTTTTTGAAACTTTTCTGAGAAGTCGGCCATTCTTCAACCTCAAAGTTTTCCCAGTCATTCGCTTCCACACCCTATCAGCCTCACCAGTTGTCACAGTCCAGACCGTTGTTTTGAACAGGATCCAAATACATGCCGTGTGCATGCCTTAGCTAGTCATTTAATACACATCGCTGACACCTTAGGCATTAGCCTTCTTGGAAAATGACAATCGGACATTGCCTAACTGTTGCTAAAAAATCCGATGAGCACAGCTTTTACGTTTCAGTCACAAAGACCAAAATGATAAGGAAAGGGAGGATTTCTTGGCTGAGGCGAGGCTGAGTTTGAGATGACTTGTTACAGACAATGATGATGTATTTGATAATGTAGTTTTATTATGTGCCTGGTTGGTCAGCTGCAGAGAATTTCATACAGGGTGTCCACATTCCAGGAATTGCCGTGTGAAATGTGATACCGCATTTGGAGAGTTGTTCAAAGTACATCTATAAAAAAAACAGTACACAATATTTGTGCTTTTATTAATGTGTATTTGTTCTCGGTTGCCCTGTTAACAACATTGTAACAAACCTGTTTGTTACAGGCAATTTATAAATAACCTCAAGTTGACGTGACTAGCCTACTAGTTCACAAACATTTGCTGGATGACGTTTGAGCCCAAGCTTCCTCTCCCCTACTTTAGAAGTGTCAAGCTGTTCCATTTAACCCTTGACCCGGTACGACCATGATGCTTAGACACTGTGGCAGCACTGACTTTGAGCCATTTGAAGCTGCTCGCTGAGGCCCAATTTCCCAATTTCTCTCTCTCTCTCTCTCTCTCTATACCGAGGTCACTCAGTTGAAAAGTATAGATCAAAAAGATCTATCCATTCTCTTTGTTAAGCGCTGCCCTCCAGTGGCAGAGATCCTGCGGTGCTTGTCACCGTGCATGTGGACAGGCAGGTTTAAGTACATGACATGACATTATTTACTGTATTTTATGAATAAAAAGATAACTAGAAATTGTTTTTATGCTTGGATAAATGAACATTTTCCTCATCTGTGTGTCTGCAATTCATGCATTCTGCTAGATGCTCGTAAGGCGGGTCAAGCCAGTATCAGTATTGATTTTGAGATGCTGGCTATTAGATCAGTTGTAATTTGATCCTCTCGTCAAAGTACCACACCCTTTTTTCCCTTACCCATGAGCATGCACACAGCTGACGTTGCTATACTGTACATTCACAGTATCTGCCTTGATCTGCAAGATCCAACGAAGGGCAGCTTGCACGTATTCCTCTCTATTAGTGTATCTGTGATCAGTATTGATAGAGAAGAGATTTATATTCTGGCTGTCTGGCTGATTTCTCACCCTGATCTGGAGATTTCACTATAAATACCCTCTACATGTATGTGCCGTCCAGTCAAAGCTGGTATAGTTTAGTATTGCTGTATGAAGTGAAACGGAAGAGGCAAGTCTTCTCACTGGAGGGATGTAGACGGAACTGGCCACCACCCAGTAACCCATGGTAACGCCATCAACTGCAGTGGGAGGGGCCTGAAGTCTTACTGCCTCTGGATTGGCTGGGAACAGGTGTTCTGAGGTTCCATATAGGGAAGGTGTAGGAAGACTGGAGGAGCAGAGAAGGAAAAAAGGGATGGAGGATTGAAAGAGAAACTGAGATTGGATGCATTGTTGCTAGTAGGCACGGTTAGGGAGGATACTGTCAGAATGTAATCAGTTACCTATTATTGATTACCTGATTACAATAACACAGTTGTAATCCATTAATTTACACCAACTCAGTAATGTATCCTGATTATTAGTTTCTTATGGGTTACTTTGCCTTAAAGTTAATGGACTATAGAGTCAATTTGTTCTGATTTACAAACCATGGTATTAGTTGCATTATTATTATCATCTACAATGTCAAATCAGTATTTCGTGTTGTATAAAATGACTACAGTGTGTTTTCAGGTGCGTTGCTGTCACCCTGTTACATGTAATCTGTGATTCCCAAGTCCAGCAAACCGGGGTGTATCTTGAAACACAGATACACGCACGCTACTGATCTAACAACTTGCTTTACATCTGTCGCTGAATGCCAGGACCGTGCCCTTCCTGCATAGTGGTCTGGAAAGCCCAGAGACCAGACACGTCCCCCGTGCTCCAACTGTTTATCGGGCACGCTGCCAACTTTCCTCTCTAATTATCTAACACTCCCTCGTCTCTGTTCTAGTCACAGAGATGTGTTTTATTTTATCAAATGAACGTCAGTCTAGTGTGAGTTGTTTTTGTCAGTTCACGGTCAATCGTGGGCGCGGCCACACTTTGAACACTTTTACTTTAAAATCCACCTTTGACATTCAGTGAGCGAATCAGACATTGTCTTCTCTCTTGCAGAGCGGCCCACCCACACACTGGCCTCTGGGAGAGGAAATAGTAGCAGCGAAGCCATTTGCTGCCCTGCACGTTGTTATGGAAACTGGGCCTACATGGACTCAGTGCAAAATTCTTCCATGGCCTCTTGTGCAGCACAGGTTTTGTCTGTTATAATGTGCCCAGACTTAGAGATTAACCAGTGTGTGACCAGTAACTCTGACTGTTCCCATTGCTTAGTAGCCATCGATCACCTTTATCACTAACATTGTTTGTGTCATAGCCATCTATTCACTGTAAACCAGAAAATTAACTACAAATGCTCAATGCTATTGAATATGTTGATTTCAATAAAAAAAAGTAAAATATTCAAATTAAATTAATTCAAATTAAAGACAACTCAATATTGTGATATGTGCATTTACATGCACTTATGTCTGGTCAGGGGTAATAGCGTTTAAAACTGTTTGAGAGTGGTGTGGTTGCAGCCACTGCATTAAAACTGTAGGTGTAGCCAAAGAGATCACAAGAGAGTCCATAGAAGTTACAAACCCCAAGACTGCTGTTATTGTTGCTTGTAGTTGGAAATGTACAACTGTGCTCATCAGTGTGAAAAATCTGTTAACCTATAAATGAATACTTGTACTTTCCTTCATACTTTTTCAACATTTTTGAGGTTTTGATCCAACAACTGACCAAACACAGCCCACCTTGACCTGAAGGTTATGATTATTTAGGAAAACCGAGTGACTCTTAATGTTGTGCAGGGTTAGGGTTAGAGTGTGTCACCACCTTGCATCCTTAGGTCAGACATCTTGTTCATCATCATCTTTGGTGTCGCTACATCATGCTAATCCCCAAGCACAACAAATGTTCAGAAGGTAGAGTTTCACTGTGCAGACTGACACATGGTGAAAGGTCTGCAGAACCTCACATACTGTACATTGTTAAAGGGGCGTTGCAGGACACATATGCAGTAGATGCACAGGGACAGTAGCCTATATATATGTATATATATATATATATATATATATCACTCTACATAATATATATTTGGCAGTCAATATTTTATGGTTGTGTGCAAGCTGTGTGGTATACAATATGGTGGCAGTTGTTGGGGGAAGTGTAGTGAGTGACGAGCAGTGCATTAGTCTGGTGTACCATGAGAGGGTTATAAAGAATGAAATACAACCCAATGAATTATAAACACTGGAACAACATATTCCTGAGGCTGAAAGGTGTCAAATGTGGATGACAGCTCTTTAATAAAAAGCTCTTGAGGCAATGGGTGGTTTTGAAGGAAGGAAGGCTTTTGAAAGAGGGGTTTGCTGCCCTAGTCTTTGCCCTGGTGCCTTACAGTTCCTTGACAACCAGCGACCATCTCAGCAGTGTCCCCGGTGCAGGAGGAGGCAGGGCTGAACCAGATTGCAATGGAGGAAGTAAGGATGCTTTTAATTATTGATGTATGAAAATTGACCAGGATTGGTTGTGGTATTGCTGCAGGAAGAACATCCTCTGTCAGGCCTTATTGACAAGGTGGGAGATGTCTTTGTGTCCCAATGGAGGATATTGGCGCACACTTCACAGTTCTGGTCAGGTCTGGTCATGCTAGAGGGACTACATCTCCCAGCATGCCTGGGATCACCTTGGGAGCCCATGACCATGACCAGATAGCTAGAAGTGTTGGAAGTCAATCCTCAGGGTTTTGAGAATTTGGCTCCAGGTTTTTAGCAGCAAACCATGGACATCATGGTTGGTGATGATGCCCACGAGGGTGGTGTCCTCCACAAACCTGAGCATTTTGATAAAAAAAGACAATCATTAGTGTACCGGGTGTCAAGCGGTGGAGCTGTTGGAGCTGGTGGGGATGTGAGGGTTATTAAGGAGTGATGGTAGATGAAACCATGGCTCAGAGGGTGGTACTTTTTTATTTGTCAAATCCTCCAAATATATCAATTGGACCTTTAAAACTGCATCTAATTTATGTAATTTTACTAGGTTAAATTTCTCACTAAGCTGTAACTAAAACTCAGTCATACATCTCCTGTTGCATGTTGCTAAAAATTGGATAATTTTTTACTTTTCTATAATCATTTCATCAAAATATTCAGTCAACCAAGTATTCAGTGTCATTAAGACGGTATTTCACTCTTGGGTCTCACATCAAATTGTAAATGTTAATGCAAAGAACAGGCTATTACTGCAATCACACAAAAACATGAAGGAATCAAAACATTTGTGAACTCAAGTAGTTGCAAGCTGACCTTATGTGATTTAAAAGGACATTTCACTAATAATTCACACCAGTAAACCCTCCTGTGCTTTACTTAATTTGGAGGTAATTCATTCTTCAGTAAAGATTGTCCTTATGGTCTCAAGCCCTTTATATATGTGATTGTTATGAGTTATTTTAATTATACTTTGTGTAGTAATTGTGTAGTAAACAACTGTATTCCTCACTTGGTCTATGCTTATTTTTCACCTACATTTTTTTTCTCAAGACTCTTTAGATTTTGGGGATATATTTGAGTTCAGACATAAAATATTAAATATAGCCTACTGGCTTTGTTCTTCAGTGAATTATTTCTAAAAAAAAAATGAATAAAATAAAAAAATGAATAAAATAAAATAAATAAAATAGGAAATGCACAATGCAATTCATAATCCTATGAATTAATAAAGGGAAATATTGCTGTGCTTTTCAGTATGTAGGCTACAAGACTGCACCTGAGATCCGGTCGCTGATGAAACATGACATATCCTAGCCTGAGCATGTTTCAAGTGAGAGCACCGAACAAGACGTGCAGCAAGCGTGTTCAAGACATCTCTCTGACCCTCTCAGAGTAAGTGGTGGGTCAAGACATGGGCAACAATGTGTAAATATCTCAATGTCGGAGCTCACATGCGTGGTGCTGAAAGGACAGCGCCCTTCATTGTTGGGCTGGGTGTGACTTCGTGAACTCTCCAAGGTGCTGTTTGCCTTTTGACCCCAAACTTCACACCTAACAACGCCCTGCGGTGGATTTAGCTTCGTGGCGTGCCTTACTTCTTGATAGCCCCACGCACCTATTGCATTTAGATCTACCAGCAGATATTGACCGTCACGCCAGCAGGTCACTGTAAGGGATTAGAGCTTTAAACGCCAAGAACAAATCTTTACTTTGGACAAAAGGGGACAGATCATTTCCGGACAGCCAGCTCTGATGCGCTCCTGGCATCACCAGTCACTGGACGGGTTTACATAGGCTACAGGTCTAATCCCTCCTCAGGCAATATCCTTCTCCTATATGGTCGCTATTATTTGCAGCTATTTTAAAAAAAACCAAAAAAAACGCTAGGCTGTAAGCTTTATCCCCGTAGGTTGACTTCACTCGTCCAATTGCACAAGGCTATTGGCTATAAGCTATAAGCGAATTAGGATTCATGAGTAAGCAATTTTAAGCCATTCAAAATGTTTGCTGTTCTGTAAAGCAGTGAGGTAGGCTGGGAAAACAGTGCGAGACGCTTTTTTTTGTTTCCAGCACGGGACCTTATATGTTTATGGTGCATTTTTCCCCCCCTTTCAGTGGCGGCGTTTTCACGCAGCATTAGCCCAACAGATTGGCGTTTATTCACAGTGCGACCACCTGCGCTTGAAAACCGGCAAGGCGGTGGCTGTGCGAGCGTACGGACCTTATCACAAGAAGCGGTGCATCTGTACAGCTAATTAGATCCTCACAGCCCCCTCGCTGCAAAGCATGTCGACCGCCGGGGAAGTCCCAGCCTTTTTCAAGACCATGGGCTCCGACAGCCCCAAGCCCAGGCAGAAATTTTGTGGCATGTTCTGCCCGGTGGAAGGCTCCTCGGATAACAAAACGCTGGACTTTGATACCCTCTCTGCGACCAAGGGGAAGAGCGACGGACGAGTCATTGACAGACAGACCGACATCTCCCAGCCGAGAAAGGTCGAGATAAGGGAGAGCACAGGGAAAGAAGCCCTGCAAAATCTGGATGATAAAAGGGTAATTTTTCTGCCTGTCTTTCTGTATCTCTCTCTTTCTTTCGTTCTCTTTCTTTATTTCTGTCTTTCTTTCTCTCTCTCCACTAAAAAATCTTTCACCTGATGTTCAGTATCTATGCATTAGCTACATTTCTGCAATTTACATGAAACTACATATGACTCACTGAGCCTATTTAAGTTTGTTAAAGCTTACAGTGCACTGATTACCAGACAACTTGATATTGCCTACATTTCCCAGCAAGCACTGTGATGTAATGGACCATGACGGTAGAGTAGAGGGCCCGCCATGCAGGGCTGCCAGAGGGAGTGGCTCCTGTTATTTGGAGCTCACATTAATGTTGATTTTCCTTTTCTGCTGTACAATAGCTGATGATGCATGACGGCAGCAGAGTGTGTGTCCATTATCAGCCTTGTGTCCTGCTGAAGTGTCCTTGAGCAAGACACTGAACCCCTCCCTGCTCGCTCACTTTAAGTTGGTCTACATGATAAGCATCAGCAAGATGCCTAAAATGTTCATGTGTATGTGTCATCCACCCTGCCCCGTTTTGGGACATGCAGACACACACACACACACACACACACACACACACACACACACACATGACTTTGCATCCATATGTAGTGTGATACATGGTTGCAGCAGTACTGCATTATGTCCCAAGTCCCCTGGCTACTTACCATCTGTGGTCTGGGGTGTGTTGCTGATCAATAAGAGATGTGAGTGGCTGATCAGCGACTTGCATGACTTGCAGGAAAACCTGTCAAAAGAATGTATCAGGCCCAACTTCTTCTTTTATATTATTGTTGTTGTTGTTGTTGTTTATAGTATTGCTATCCGGGTTTTATTGTCTGGGTTCGCTTATTGGGTAGTTTGACTGATGCCAGCCATATTAAAAATGTATGCACTCCTGATACTGTAAGGTGATTACAGTGTCGTCCATCAAGTGGTATTATGTGATGTTATCCTACATATTGATTGTTGGTATCAAGTAGAGTAGATCATCTTTCTTTCCTCTATCTCTTAGATCTGCTTCACCTTAGGCCATGCCTGTATATCTATCTGTTTGTACTACACTTCCCTGATGTACAGTACGTAACTATACAAGAATAGGTGCCTTTGGAAGCACAAATTAAATTGTGGTACTTTTTATATGATAGCAGGTAACTAAAGTCCATGTTTGACAAACGTGGCATGTTTCCAGACTGGATCCTCTACATTGAAGGATGGTAATGATTTCCCCATATCGGCATATTTAACATTTTGAAAATAAGCTTGTCAAATATCGTTAGAGTTGCTATAAGAGTAGAGTGTAGGTCTATCATTAAATCAAACTTGAGGCTACTGAAATGTATTTACTTTGATGTTAGCCTACTGTTTATGCTCTTCTTTTTTCTTTAAAAATGTTATTTCTAATGAAAAAAGGCCAAATCAGGGCAATCAAACCTGTATATCACCACCCATGTCATACTACATATGTAGGCTGTTGCCCACTTATGGAGTTTGCATGCACATGGCAAACCATTTTCATCATAACAAGTGAAGAATTCTACCAGGGGGTGGATAATTCACTTGTTTCCTATGCAGTTTCACTTTCACTTTCAGGAAGTTTTAAAATAAATAAATAATAAATGTCACTATCTTAAAACTATCTTGGTACCATGAGGCAGGTCACTCCACGAGTATCAAGTATCAACATTAATCTTGATACAAGTTGATAATTGGCTGATATTTTTCATTTGTTTTAACAAAAATAAGATTTTAAGACTGAACAAATTAACTTGAGATATTTTTACAGTGTAACGTTCATTTGGTCATTTAGTGCTGAAGACTGGATGTTTGCAGGATATTTCCTGTGCTCCCTGTCTTCCCTAATCCGCGAAGAGCAATTGATAGCATTAGTGGCTCGCTCCTCAATGGATCAGGGCGGGGCTCTGCGCATGCACGGTGGGTTTTATTATGGAGAAGAGGCCCGTCTGTCCCTCCTCCCTCCCCTCTTGTCTGAGTCCGTCTGGGAAGGGTTTGGTGCATCGGCGGAGATCGGGAGGCTGCTGGACGTGATTTGGAGTTGCGAGAGTTTGATTCTTCAAAAATTGTGGCCTCCCCTCGACCCCAAGGATCGACATTTGAGCATTCCGGTTGATATTTTCCTCTTATCATCATCCTCAACCTCAAGCGTTTCCTCCCGGCGAGCCGCAATAACCCGGTTGCATTGATAGCGGTCCACAGCGCAGCAAGATAAACCAGTGAAGATGTCTGGCTATCAGGGCAAGAAGAACATTCCCCGCATTACAGTGAGTTGGGATGATATTATACTGTAGTAACTGAAGTGAAATCAAATTAAAAGCCCTCGTGTTTGTCACATCCGCTGCGGGTAGGCTATAAGGGGAGGATGTCAGTGGCCGGCATGGTCCATTTACCACTGCGCTCTTGGGCAAATCCAAGGACCTGTTTGCACGGGTTGCTCTTAAATGCATTTTGCAGTAGCACCGGCCTTTATTTTGAAATCTGCTCAAACAGAAACTATGCAATCATTAGTAGAAAATTGAAACAATAAATATACCCGTTTGGCTTAGACGGCAGCTTTGCAGGTTGCGGTTGGTAGGGAGAATCTACGCGTGGTTTTTTAGAGCATCTTTTTGCGACAAGTGCTCCTCTCCTAGGACAAATACAAACCAGCTAACAATCGCTTTACAATAGCCATTTCTATTGCAGCTACCTCTTCAAATCACTGCTCCCCACGGTGTCTTTTTTCATGCGTTAACGTGAAAAGGCAGCGCAGGCCTGGCTATAGGGCTGAAGCATTTTCACGCCGATGGTCTTTGTTACACGGTGTGTCTAGCCGGGTATCACTGCACACCAACTGGTGGGGCAAATGCTTCCCCCGCATCCGCCCATCCGCTACAATGCTCAGTGCTTGGGTGGATTTTCTTGTCTTTATGCCCGCTGTCCACTTTGGAAAATGTGGTTCGATTTTTTTTTATTTATAGAGGTGCAGAGGCAAGCATTTACGGGCGCATTAAATGTGTCACTATGGGTAGTGGCAAACGCTGCCTGGATTATTTCCCAGAGCCGGCTGAAATCATGGCGAGTTGCTACGGGTAGTGGTTCAATGGAAAGTGGAGAATAGGGAGGGGAAGGGAGGGGGGAGCGAGGGAAAGGGAGGGGAACAGTGGCTCCCATTTCCTTCCATGTTTCTCCTCTCTCAACTATATAACGAAGGGACGATGCATACACGCGGACTGGCCAGTAACGAGGTCACTGGCTTTCCATACTGTAGTCGCTGAACTGAGGCAAATGGGCTAAATCGTCTAAATGGGCTTCGACCTTGCACGGACGTGTAATGAACATACAAACCATAGATGTGTTGGTGTGCCTAGAGTTGCCCATCCCTGTGGTGCTTTGTAGAAAGAGGCATCATGGTGGGTTACTCCTGCTGACATAACCAGAGCAGCGCTGGCCCTCTGTCATCCAGCGCCCCGTGGACATCATGCAGGCAGTGCAACCTACAGCTGATCTCAGTTCACACACTGTTAGAGCACATTTTAGCACGTCCATGCACAGATTTCTGTGATGGTGCGCTTCATGCAGACCTCTAACTGTGCATGCATCTACATCCCTCTCTGCTGTTGCTGCTGTTCACTGTTACATAACATTATATAGTTGTGAGAGAGGGGGGGGCTGTTGAAATAGAAAGTCAGATCCAAATCATCACGTGGTTTTATTGGAATTAGCAAAAAGTGGTTTTGCAGCAGAGTGGAAAACTAGCGAGCGTTGTGCAGCCACACCCCTGTAGCCGTGATCATCACCTGTCTCACCAGTGAGTTCAGATTTAAACTCATAGAATCCATCCTGGTTGTTTTTAAAGACATAGGGGGGTTTAATAAGTCACACATGGCGTTTCTGACAATAATTCAAAACATATTTTGCACTGTGTTGATATCATGCATCCACGTGGTGTCCCCAATAATGAAAATCCCCTAGATTTTCATCTTAACACGCTAGAGAGGGCTCTTGAGACGGAGCTAGCAGTTGGTGGAGAGATCAGAGGATTACTAGCTTGTACCGGTCCAAACAGCGATTAAGCCAAACCTAAATGGATAGACTGTGTCTATTCTTGAACAGCGTACGAGAGCAAAACGGGGTCAAAGACGGAAATTACTGCTCTTTTTCAACCTCTATTTAATTAACGCAGCTGCAGCCATTTATGCCTGGAAGTAGGGTGTCCAGGGACTCGAACCTGTGACCTTTAGGTAGCAAATACACCTCTAAGCTACTACGTAAGTGAATATGCTTCAGTGTATACACTTGGATAAACTTATTAAACCAAACACAGGCTGGATTAGAAACGAATGAGGGTCACGGTATCAAATGGATAAATTCAATAAACTGAACAATGAGCAGCAGCGGAAAGACGAGAGACGGTCGTTCTGTGTTTGCTATGTCCAATCAAATTCAGATTTTGCATCCTAACATATTTGTAATGTGATTTGGAAAGTCTGAAAGTCTGACACACACACACACACACACACACACACACAGTCGTCGGGGGCTGAGTGCTGATAATGTCCATATAACAGAAAGGGCCGACTGCAGCAGCGGTCTCTCTCGGCCAGATGGAGAGGGGTCAGCTGCACAGGCAGGCAGGGTATAGCAGCAGGCTACTGCAGGGAGCACTCATCAAATATAAATGCCCTTCCCAAATTCACCACCTGGGATTGGAGTCACTCCACCAGATTCTCAAAATCTCAGATTGTTCAGATGATGAAATTCAAAAGGTGTGCAACAGAAAGTCCAGTCAAGTCAAATCTTTAGATGAAAACTGATTTACAACAAGTACAAAAATAGATTGTTACTCAAAGGATGTGATTCGTGCTGCACCACTACTGCCCACTTTAAGGAAAGATAAAAATAGCCTCTATAGTCTATAATAAGACTGCTGGATTAATGCGTGTACACTATAATCCTCAGGGGATGAGGGACCTGCAGTCTCTACCTGCCGTGTAGTAGTCGGCCGTAGTGGCAGCTCTCTTATCCCGAGGGCCGTGTCAGTGTGTGTTAGCTCAGCCACTGCTAAGGTCGCTGCAGCCTGGCAAGCGCTGCTTTTCATTGCTTCACATTGTTATCTCCCAGCTCGCAGTAGCCCGGGGCGCTGTCTGTTCACACATCACACAAAGCATTCTCACTGTTCTTAAAATCAACCACCCACTGGCCAAGCGCTTTTTTTTTTTACATTTTATTATTTTTTAAAACTTTTTTTGTGCTCAGTATTAT
>CABFOQ010015935.1:1410-15452 GCA_900660455.1 Gephyroberyx darwinii | reverse complement strand
ATGTATATGGAAGGAGGTTTGAATTCCTATCATAGGGCTCCTTTAAACACTGCACATTGTACATAATATATACAAATACGATTAATACAGGAGAGGAAATTCATTCTCTATAAATTAAATTTTATATTAACTTTGTATTAACAATAAATAAACAGGAATCTGTCATTGGCATTGGTGCAGAGACGTAACAACTTGTATATATATACTTTTACAAATACACATTCAGCAGTCACCATGTGTATTCAGGCAGCCATGGGGTAGTTACAATGAATAGGAGGAGATGCATCAAATACATGATGAGGCTGAAGGTGGACCAGGACCTGAGCAGACATGTTGAATGGGTGGTAAGTCCCTTCCATTTAACAGGAGCTGTTCTCCTCGGATTTATAGCATCAGGCCAGAGACACCGAGGAGACCTGAGAGGACGTAGGTAGCCAGAAGCCGATGTTCATACGTGTGATTTAGTGGTTCCTGCTGTCGTCGCTGTTCTACACGGTCAGATCTGAACACGTGGAACAGCGGCGTGCAACAGACCCCTGTGAAGCTTTACTATATATCAGAGAGAGGCTTGTGCATGATGCATGACCCATAAAACATGTTAATGCCTCCTTGAACCTTGCCGACCCCCCCCAACACACACACACACACAAACACACACACAGTAGTATATAAGAGAGCATTCATATAGCAGTCTTAAGCTTAGTCTGTGTGTCCAATGTTCTGGGCTTTGACCTAAACATTTCCAGCTGAGCTTTTCTCTCCAAACTCTCTTTTTATTTCTTTATAAAATTCTATTTCCATGAGCAGAACGGCCCGAAGCGATCTCTTAATACAAAACAACATCATTTAAAGGATTGTGTTATATCTCTCTCATTCCCATGCAGTATTCCCAGGCCTCCTGGTGCAGTCAAAAACAGCTGAGGGCCGAAGTTTCACCTTGTGTCAATACGGGGATGAGCAACGAGCTCACGAGTCCTCAGATGTATAAAAATAAGATTAAAAAAAGGTTTCCAACTATCTAAAAAGTATGTTTTTTTCAGGAATTAATAAAAAGGGTTCTTTTCTGTTTGACATCCATCCAACATCCATTCTTTAAAATGACAGTGTGTGTTTAGCTGGTTTCAAAGGCCTTGGGGTCATGAATCTCAAGACAGTGAAAAGTTATAATTCAAGTGAAGATTTTACTAAGCAGTGCAAAATCAAGTCAGTCAAATAACTCACTTTATCTTTATCTGGGGGAATGTCTGTCTAAATATAACGGCAACCGTGTTCATATTAGGAAGCGCGTTGTGTGTGGTACGCTGATTTTCGTCCTGCTGGGAATCATTGTTTCTGAAGCATCTTTAAAATCCTCAGAGTGTCTGAGCTCAGCAGCTGTCAGTCAAATCACGAGCTACCTCCAAAACCAAACTCAGTAGCATGGGAGGTCTGGTTCAGCCCAGGTGCCCTGCTGCTCAGTCTCAGCCCAGCTCAGTGCACTGTTGGCTGGGCACCAAGGACCAGCTGCCCTCCTGAGGATATCCAGGCCCACTGGTCTGTTAGCCGGTTGTAAATACAATTTGGCGAATGGGCCTCGGAGGCTGTGTGTGGGAATTGCCTGCCGGACCAACAGCAGGACTTTTTGGGGAGGGTTTTGGACTCTGGGCCGGGCAGGTCGTCTGCCAAGGCTTGTTGGAAGTAACAGAGTAGAGGAGCAGACTCTGGGTCTAAAACATGACAGGGGATTTGTCTCAATTATCCTCTTGGAGTAAATAAGAGCTGAGCATTTGCCACTGAATTACTGGGGAGGTCAGTTAGAGGCCCGACTGTTTTTGTGTTCGTGGTCAGTTTATGCTTTTGCTTCAGGCATTAATACAGGAAAATCAATACAATACACAAGAATACATAGGAAGATCAATATATCATGTGATGGAATTAAATAGTATTGTGTGTACTGCAGTATCGGTCACACCTCCATCTACAGCCATACTGAATACCATGTACATGTCTGTAGTACTATGTATTGTCTACAGTCCATAGTATATCTAGCACTGTTCTGTGTATGAGGTTGTATCTTGTGTGTCCAGTGTAACTCTGTCGTACCAATATGTTACCAAAACACATTCCTGCACTTTTATTACACTTTGTGATTAAAGTTTGTACCTTATTTTTATTATCATTATAATTTATATTGTACATATCTTAGCATATTCATATCTGTTTATTTACTGTACACTGTTTATGCAATATTTATCTACCACTATACATATATATGTACATACTCTGCACTTTACTGCTAATTGCACTTCTGGTTAGATGCCAAACTGCATTTCGTTGTCTCAGTGCTTGTACGCAATGACAATAAAGTTTCATCTAATCTAATCGAATGTAATCTAAAGGGTTAGATTTGTTCTTCCATTTGTGCTGGAAGAACAGCGCACTCATCCTGCTCTGTGCCATGAAACCATTTTCCTTTGTGCCGTAAAGAAATTCAACAAATCTACCGCAAAATCCGACCCAGTGGCACGCAATATAAAACACAGTGTAGAGGCTGGTAGAGACAGACGTCTTCTTGGTGATGGTCTTGTTTGTTTACACTTACGTCTGAAAAGTCATGAGGTAATGATTGATTGAGGATAAAATGCTACACAGAGCACCTTTAAACTTATTGTGACTCCAAAAGGAATAAAAATAGTCTCAGTTGCAGCTCTCCAAAAAAGGGCACCAGCAACCACCCTGACTTTGTGGAAAGTTCTGATAAGGGTGGATGGATAAGTTCTGATGGATGGGGTGGGTGGACGGGTGGGTGGACTGGAGGATTGTCGTTCAACTGCAGGGTCTTGTTTATGGGATTTATTTGTTTGTGCATTATTTTGTTCAGTGGAGACGTGAAGTGCTTCAGCCTCCCGTCACATCTTATCACTTCTATTAATTGGGTCACACAGAAAAGATTCCCTTGGACCAAGACCACCCACTGTTAAGCTCTCTCTCTCTCTCTCTCTCTCTCTCTCTCTCTCTCTCTCTCTCTCTGGGAAAAAGAGGTCACAACATCACTTTGTTTCAGCCTCACAAACAACATCATTACAACGTAACAAACCGAGGTTAAACGTGATTGATGTTTATATTTTACTTTTATTTACTTTTTCTTTACACCAAAATTGGTATACGGTATAATTTCAACATATAATATACATATGTTGAATTATACCTGCATAGATAGATAGATAGAGAGTTCTCACACAAACATTATAAAAATATATAATACCTGAAATTATACCTGCATATATATGGATTAGTGATATATCGTGATTTTCATGTTCATTTATATTTTTCTGTTCATTTAAACATCAAAAATTATAACGTTAACGTGTATAAAATATATATACTACTCCTCACTACTGAGGAGGCGTAACCTGTACAGGTTTATCTCCTCTCTGACGTCACTTCTTGTCTGGTCCTTCTCTTTCAGACAACAGAGATAGTGTGTGGGTGAGAGAGCATGACATGGGGGTTCCCCGACAGCCCACACAAACACCCCGTTCTCTGTGTGGGTTGGTTGTCATCAGTCATCGCCTCCGTCGGCTGGAAACCCCGCCAACTTCCTGGAGATATAAAGAAAATAGTCTGATTTCTCCCATTAACGGCCATTTAAAACCATAATCCCATGATGGTTTTTCAATGGGAGTCATGGGCAGGAGGTCAAACTCAGAGCTTAAGGTACAAGTTTAACTTTCAATGTCGCATACGTGCACGTGTGTGCTTTCATTTGTGTGTATGTGTTAGTCTGTTTGCACGCACACACACACTTGTGCGTGAGTGTGTTTGTGTGTGTTGGCTGCACTGACATTACTGGGTCCCAGTGAGTCAGTTCTGTTATCTGAACAAGGGCCGTCAGACATCCATCCATCTTGGTATGTGTGACAAAGCAGACTAGGGAGTCTTAGTTAAACAGTCCCTAACAAACTGCCTCCTGCCAGAGCTGCTGCTGTCACATGATGTCTGACCAGGAACGGTTGGAGAGGAGAGTGAAGACCAACGGGCCATTCAGAGAGAAGATACGATGAGAAGAGAAGGGTTTGTGTTGCCACTGCAGAAGGGTGGATATGTGATGGAGGGATTGTGCTGATGATTCAGTCTGGTCTCCCCTCCTTTCCTTTCCTTTCCTTAGCAGCCTGTACAGTAGCATAGCAGTGCAATCAAACACATTTATCACGTTTTACAAAGGCAGCTTTATCTGCACAGCCTGGGCAGGGGGCCGGCCTCCGTCTCGATCATCTGCCTCCATTATTGCTGTATTAACCTCTGGACGTGATAAGGCAGCTACTATCTGTAATACATCAACTCAAACTAGATTATCCACGTTGAATGGCACAGAGATGAGATAAGGTACCTTTGGAAAACGTACAGTGATGGTGTAACCCGATGAACTCGCAATCTAAATAACATTAGTGCAGATCATATTGAGATTAACGAGCCATTTAGCGTGTTATGAATCTGAAGAAAGATGAATGGGTGCTGCATTTTTGAGGTGATGTGTATGTATTGTTAGTTGAACTTTGGACTTGAACTTGAACTGTGAGTAACCTGTTTAATGTCTCAGAAAGAAAATCTGGCCTGATGACGTTAAATAAGAAGTATTGGCCTTGATGATGGAGGAAAACAAGCATACAAATTCAAACCGCAAGAAACAAGAAAACATGTCGTTCCCCACGCTGATGCATCATCCGTCAAAGTTTAATAAAAATGACTGGTGGTGTAACCGTTGTGGCCTTTCAGTGTGAAATTATGACCTTTAATTATAGTGTCCTCTTCAGGCCAATCAGAGCCAAAATGCTTCCTCCCACCAAGTTTCATCAAAATAGGACCAGTGGTGTTTGAGATATCACCTGAGATATCACGTTTGACACATGGACAGAACAGATGCAGAACAGCCTTGAGGTTCTTATTTTTATTATTTTTAATATTATATTTTAGTCTTTAATTTTTTTTACTTTGCCTCCTGTGTAGAATTTTATTAAAAATATTAAAATGTAATGAAAATAAAAAATTTATAAATAATTAATACATTAATTATGTTTAATAATAAATATATTAATTAATTATATATTTATTGTATAATAAATGATTTACGTTTAGGTTCTCAAACACCTTCAGTTTCTAGGTACTTGCATACAAAATATGTGATTAAATGATAAAAATAAAACACAAACTGACAGTTTTAAGAGAGTGTCACTGAGCAAAATGCATCAAAGGTGGATTTTGCCTCGCACTGAAATATGAGTTAATATTGAGCACAGACTTTTAGTTTGGTTGTTATTTACCTGGGATATAAAACACTCAACTACTCTTACTTTAGTATAGTTTTGATGAAAGGTCACAACAAGAGTCCAATTCTATCAGGGCACTTGAAGGATCTGTGTACTTTTACACGGCCAGTCATTAGTCTAACACATGTGGTGTGTCTTAGTGTGCCGTGCCCACCATCATACATCAGCAGTGGATAACAGGAACACTTATCCTTGTCCTCTCACCTCCAACGTGATGGATCACTACTGTGGAACTGTGTTTGACAACACAGTGGCAGGGAGAGGCAGGGCTGTAGTCAAGACCACCTTAGTTGAGACTTACCAAGAGGAAAAATCTTTAATGATGTTTATGGAGTTCATGAAAATGTTTTTTTAATGTGTACCCACTTTCCCTCAACCTGCCTCATCTACTTCAGTTAGCGATTTCCTACATTTCCCAGAATTCCTTTCCCCCACTTTCAATCAAAGGTGGGCGTACTGGCGTTTAAATATAGCTAGCTAGCCAACCAGTTTGTGAACATTGGGGCGTGTTGATGATTGCAGCTTTGCACACTACTCAAAACACAGCACGTCTTGTGGCTACATTGCATTATGGTCAATTGAGGCTACTGTCGGTGGAGAAATTGGTATCTCTGCCTCTTCTAAGATGGATTTCTCCCTGATCGTCAGTGCTAAATGACGAGTCTTGAAAGAAGATTCTGAGGGACTGACACCGAAACCTGACGTTTACCGTTGAGGTTTTAGATCGCTGAAACATTTCTCCTGTTAAACTCCATGGTAACTGTGCTGAACCTCGGCGTAGTCTGACTCTGCATGCATATAAACACATTATTCACTAAGAAAGATGAAGAAGGAGAAAGTAAGAATGTGAGAGAAACAGAGGAATGGATGGAAACTGATGAAGAAGTCAAGGATGAATTTACCTTTCAAGGTTTTTAACAAGGTGCTTTTCAGGGCAACAAGGGCCACAATCTAATACAAGTAAAGTTAAGAGAAAACAAACACATCGCAATATGACAAAGCCTGTGTGTGTGCATGCATGTGTGTACGTGTGAAAATAAGAACACATGGAGAATACGACAGCGGTTGACCTTCCTGCTCTGGTTGCCACATGCGTATGCCACCCAGTGAGGAAGTATGCCACCTCGTAGCCATTTCAGGTTTTCTGCAGAGCCACTGTGGCCCCTAGGGGAATCAGTAACAACATTCCTTGTTCTTCACTCTACCGTGGCACTGCAAACACCAGGCCAGACACACAGGCTGCTGTGGCTGGCTGGGTTCAATGCTAGCAAAGACTGCAGTGATTAGGGGAATGAAAAGCTCTGTAAAACGATGCATTAAAGTTAACCGGATTACTCAATCAAATCAAATTGTTTCCACTTGTTGTCTCATACGGTGCAGCGCAATGCTGCCTGCCATAAGCCTCATGCTTTAGGGATTCAGCATCAGGACCTCCAGCCGTGCCAGGCCTGAAGGTTGAATCTGTCTAAAAGGGCTATTACAATCAGATTTAATGGTACAGAGGAAATAAGAGCTTTTGAAAGTGGTGAGAATCTGGAGACGTATCATAGAGAGAGACAGTATTGTCCAGATACCACAGCCCGTTATACATGCTCATCACCTCAGGCTCACACTGTTACTGAGATAGTTGTGATCGCTGCTGCCAAATGTGGTTTGAATTCGGTTGTCTTCTCCACCAGCCACTTTGGCTAGTAGTGAACTGTTGTTTAGAGTTGTCTTGTCTAAGTCACATTGTCTGGTTAAATGGTGAAAGTGTCTGGTTGTATTGTATTCTGGAAACCACAAGACATTAGCCAGAGGAAGAAAAAGTCATTTTCCTGTCCTTTTTGTTACCTTAACTTTATGATGACTAAGGGAAATTCTATTCTCAAAGCAAACTGCTACATACTGTATGTAGTGAACACATTCAGTTAAGTTAAAATAAGTTAGGTTAAGATAAGTTAAGTTAAGTTAAGTTAAGTTAGGTTACGTTAGGTTAGGTTAAGGGTTAAGTCAAGTCAAGTCAAGTCAAGTCAAGTCAAGTTAAGATAAGATAAGTTAAGTTAAGTTAAGTTAAGTTAAGTTAAGTTAAGTTAGGTTACGTTAGGTTAGGTTAAGGGTTAAGTCAAGTCAAGTCAAGTCAAGTCAAGTTAAGTTAAGTTAAGTTAAGTTAAGTTAAGTTAAATTAGGTTACGTGAAGTTAAGTTAAGTCAAGATAAGTTAAGTGAAGTTAAGTGTGGTTAAGTTAAGTGTGGTTTACTCATTACCTTCAAAACATACTGCAATGGAAATCATTTCATGCAAAGGATTACTACTATACTATCTTTGGACATGATTCATATCTGATTATTGAATCAAACTGAATACGCTGACATGAGAGTTTAACACACATGGTTTGCTCTTTAAGGGAAAAAATGAAGAAAAACGAGTGCCATCAAAAGCTGCTCCCCATTTATCTCCCATTGATCTCATGTTCTATATACAATACTTCCTTGGAGGGGTGATCAATGTCTGGATTTCTGACATCAACTTGTCAAAGTGATGTCAGTTCCCTCTTTAGTTTTGTCCAAAACATTTCAACCCTGCAGCCTGGCACGGAGTTCCTTTCACTGAAGGCCCAAAGAAACATTGGAGTTTCTGAGCGGTTTAGGAAAAATGATTACTGACTTGCTGACTGGCTCGCTGCACAACGAGAAGCATCCAAGTTGGAGGAGACAGACTGTGAACCAAACGCCAGAGAAAAGCTTCCTCGGATGTTAACATGAAACCCCATCATGACGATCTGGTCAGTCTCACTCTACTGTTTATGTGGATCGGCCAGTGGTTCTGCTCAATAGCACGGTTATCTGAACATCTCTGAGAGAGGGAGTACACATCTGCATTAAAGTGCTCTTAAAATGGAGCCATGTCCTCTCCTAGAAGTGCATTTTGGCTGGAGGACCAAAAAGGATGAACATATCTTCCATGTGCTGTATGAAGCTTCACCTCATCAGGCATTTTAAGGTATAGAGGTGGCCTGAGGCCAAACTAAATGTAAGCATTTCCATTTCTATCAGTCTTTATATCTGCTGTGCTATGGAATACTCCTAAAACAATGTCAGATTCAACTCAGAGTGACCTCTTGATCTACAAAATAGATCACACATTTCTGTATGACTGGGTCTTTTCTTTTACCCTGCTCCTAATGAACCACAAGGTTTGCAGCCCAACACCACGTTGCCCTGGCTTCAAGTAATCTATGACCTTTATTGACCTCTATCAGCAACCAGTAAGATGTGCAACAACATTGACAGATCTCCTGCAGTCTCTGGTGCAGACCCCCACCCGGTACGGTGGCCTGTAATTGACACATTTGTCACATTTTCACAATTGTAAGCTAGCTAGTTGGAGCAGAGATCCACTCTCATGTAAACCTACGGGCAATTTAGAGTCTCCAGTCCACCTGACTTGCATGTCTTTGGACTGTGGGAGGAGAGCAAACTCGGAATCAAACCGGGCTCCTTCTTGCTGTGAGGCGACAGTGCTAACTACTGAGCCACTAACTAACTAGCTAACTACTGATCCTGCCGTGGGATCCTGTGAAGGGGTTTAATCCCAGTGTCTCTATCCCATTTGAAATGCCCCTTAAGCAACACACTGAATCTCTACCTGAACCCTGCATTCTGCTCCCTCTGGTGAATGTGTACATGACTCTTTATCTCCAAACTCCTAACACAACGTACTGTAGCCATCGCCTGGCAGGAATAAGAAAAGGACAGTGCATGGTTGCAACAGAAGTTTACTGTAGATCAGCAACCAGCAGGCGATCGCTGTCCTAGTTATGTCCTGTAGAGCTCAGATGACAGTCTAAAGATAGAAATCTAGAAGTAGAGTTATAGCCTATATCCGTTTTGGAAAAGGTCTGCACCCTGATATCCATCAGTCAATATGTCTAAAAACCGCTCCTACTAAAAAATGCTACAATCAAAGATCTGACTTGGACATTTAATAGTAACCCATAATATGATTTACTTTCATGCCAGCAGTCATGCAGCAGCAGGCATCAGTTTGTTTTTCAAGCTATGGATGAATCGTGAAAATCTAATTTTGGATTGAAGCTTTTCCAATGCTGCAGAACAGAACAGGGAGCTCTCTGGCAGAGTTTGTCATTGTATTGGAAAACAACAGAATGTAATTTTGGAGGCGGTCCAGACCAGTTGCACTCTGGGAGACTTTCCACCATCATCCTCTGGAGAGGATGCACAGTGACCAACTGTGTGATGACTGTCAAATCAAAATGATTCAATATGACATGTTTATTTGGGACTGCAGAGGGAATGTAAAATGGGCCAAGAACGTATAAGATATAAAAGATGTTTTATACAAAAGATTTTCCATCATGAAAGACCTGATCTAAATCTTGCGGTGTATTACAGCACATTGTTCAACATCTAGTAAGGAAAAATGTCTGAATCTCAATGTCAGATGCTAAAGCTGACTGATTTATATGTTGGCATTGGCAAACACTGTGAGCGAGATGGCGTGAAAACAAATGGTTTTCTCGCCATCTCGCTAACTTCCACAAGACAAACGTTGTCTTTGGGAACCGCATGCTTGATCTGGGAGAGCCCACATGACAAATAAAGATGACCCAGGACACATGTATACATAGATCTCTGGGAAAAAGATGTCGCCAGACACTCCGGGGAAATTCTGTATGTGGGGGATGCAGAAGCAATGCCCAAAAATAGACCTCCAACCATCTCCGTACGAGATGGTTGGAGGAATGCAGCCCCCCTGTCGACTCGTGTTTTCACAGGAAACAAGGCACGGACACGGGAAAGAGGCACCAAGCACATTCAATCTCATCATTCATATCAACTATTGCGAAATGGGAAATTTTCTGCAGGCCTCATCTCTGGAGAGTCAAAGTGCATGTTGGCTTTTGGCAACCAACAATCAAATTGGCAACTCTTATTTTCCCAAAATACATGTGCAAGGAAGGGCGTAAGACAATCCTTCAAGTGCTGTCAGAAAAATCGTAATTACAAGTTGAGCAAAGAGGTAAATATGACTGGGAAAGTCAGAAGTTTCGATAAGAGTTGCTGAGATGTGACATTTAGGGGGCAGAGAGCCATGTCAATAACGGTGTAACTTATATTGTTTGGCCTCTCATGTACTGCAAATAACTAGTATTGCATGTTTCTATTTTCACTCGTTTCACTTTCAGTTGTCATGCATTTTTGTATTTACGAAATCAATTACTTACCTGGCATAGACTTTCTCCTCTTCATTCTGCCTCCGCAGCACAAAGTAGCACTGTTCTGCTTCACTCCTAAAGTAAAACATCAGTGATCAAAAAAAAAAATTGATATGGGTTCAATTTTGTTATTATTTCCGGCCATAAGCACTCGAATGCATGACAAGTCATATTTATGGTTTCTGATGTTGGAAGTAGGAGCTTACGAGGAGCACTTGAAGGCATCAGTAGACCCTTCACCCTGCTGAAACACAAGGGTTCAGAAATGTCACTGGAGGAAAGGAGGAAGTGTGTGTGGGATTGTATTTCCTCTTTTTACAACCAACAAGCTAAACAACCTGACCTGGGCGAGAGTATTTCAGGGTTTGGCCTGAACACATCATAAACAAAGATTCATATCACCTCAGTAGTGCATACTTTCATTCAGACACTTCAGCCACTTCATCCCCCTTTTACTTTCATTTATCCATTACCATTCTTTAATTCTGTATACTGGTACCATTCATCCATTCACTCTGCTATTTATACAGGGTTTTTTTAGTATTTAGCTTTGTAGTACTTTTTTTTTGTATTTTGTATTTTGTACCTTGCCTTTGTATTTTGTACATTCTTGTGATACTTTTATGCTGCTGCAACCCCAGAATGTCCCCCCGGGGATCAATAAAGCATCTATCTATCTATCTATCTATCTATCTATCTATCTGTCTGTCTATTTGTCTATCTATCTATCTATCTATCTCTCTATCTATCTATCTATCTATCTATCTATCTATCTATCTATCTATCTGTCTGTCTATTTGTCTATCTATCTATCTATCTATCTATCTCTCTATCTATCTATCTGACTCAGCACCATTGAAATGCCTGAGCACAACGGCGACTAGCATGACTACCGTGTGTACCGTACCGTACCAGACCACACAGTGCACGGCTCTATCAAACCAACCAGCGCATTTTTCAAATATTTCCTCCATGATGCTTTTCTTTTCCCTCACAATCCGGTCGGCTGTCCTCGAAGATGCGGACAGGTTTGGTCCGGGCCGCCAACCCAAACAGTGAAATCACATACTCTCCGGCTCACGGTACAGTGAGCGCACCCGTCCAAGCGTGGAGAGAGAGGGGATGGAGGGAGGTATTGGGTTCTCATCCCCAGAGATCAGACGCACCGGAGGGGCTGCAGTGGTGAGGCCGCTGCCAGCTGGACTGGTCTGAGCTCCTGCTTGCAACTGGACCAGCGAGGATGGGCGTTCTCTGTACAGATGGCTCTTTGGATCCACTGTCTTCATTGTAGTAGCTGAAATAGTTCAATTCCAAAATGACACATCGACCACACTCACCTAACTGCCAGCTCAAAATTGAGACAAATTAAGTCACTTTTTAAAGGATGATAGATGGTGTACATGAATGTTCCTCTGTATTTTGGAGGTATCCAATGATAAACCTGACTTTTTAAATTCATTTCAAAATTAATGCATGGAAACGTTTAAAAATTAATTCATCTATTAATCCTAATCTCTGCGTCTTCGATATCGTGGGAAAGTCATTTTTTTCACACGTGGTGTAACAGTGTTTCTATTGGCACACGCAGGTCCAGAGAAAACAGGTCGTGACGTGGAATCAACAAGCTTCCCATGTCAAAAGTGAAATTTGGAAATTAAGTTTTTTGGTGTTTCATAATCGTGAATTCTTCAATAACATTATGTGGTAACAGACGTTCTTCTCAGCGCTGTGCCCTTGTTGTGCTTATTATAACAGAGAGAGGCCCCAGGTTCAAGCCAACTTATACAGTATCCAACATGGGAACGCCAGGATATGTAACTTGATGGTCGATTGGTTATGAAGCGCAATTATATGATCCCTCCTTTAGGCCCAGGTGCACACTGTCACTATGTGACATAAACCCGATGATAACAAACTACACTGTCAACCGGTATAAGTAAAGGTACCTAATAATTTCCTTTCGATTGATTGATATTTTTCTCCAAAGAAGATAAATCACTAAAGATTGCTTCAACAGTTCTACCGGTCACATCCATGTACATTCATTCAGGGTTTTTAACAAGGTGACTAAAGCTTGTTTTAACACTTCGGTTAGTGACACAATCTGTCACCCAATTAAACCTTTTATTTTTAATAACCAGGGGGCTTTAACAAGGCAGTCATCATAAACTCCTTAAACCCTGCTTCTAAATCAGACTTGTTATCATACGGCTTTCTAAGCGATTCATCAGATCACAATCAGTGATGATGAATGACAGCGGCCTGAGTACATATTTGTCTTCATGGTAAATTTAGCACCAATCCAAATCTTCACCATGATGATGATGATGGCTCTGAAATGTGAAGCAGAAATGTCGGCGTTGTAATCGCTTTTATGGGATAAAGAAAATAATAAATAATTTAATGCGATGTGTTTTTTTGAGTATTGAAATAAAAACTGATTCATCAGTTGAAGTATTTTAGGCATCATTAAATCTCAAATGTAGCATAATAATAATAATACATTTTAGACATAATATAGTATTAGGATATCAGTTGCACTGGGTATTAGTGTGTATCTAATTCATGGAGGTAAATGAGGATTCCCACTGTGTCTGTCTGCCATCTGGCTTGGATCCATGTTGACACTATGCACACCATCTTTTAATATAAACAGCGTAGATACCTGAAGATGAGAGCAAACTGTTGGAAGTCAAAGACTAAAGCAACAAGCTTAATGTAGCTATGCTTTATGGCTGCATAACGGTTTAAGTAGGAGAAAGGCACGGTCTGTATGAAAGACCACTTCTTCCCGTGTTATTCCTAAATGGTTTCTGTACATTAAACAGATTTATTTGTGGTTGATATGATCATAAATTTATAGTCTTCGCCGTGGCGGTGTGGTTTGGCTGTAACTACTCTCCTTTCACACGTCGCTGAAACAGCCGAGGTAGAGCTGCTGCAGATCCACATGATGACTAACTCCACTTAGAGGATTTGTTTTGAAAAGCCAAGGTCAAACGTGACGTTGTAGAGGTCGAATTCCACCATGACTTCATGACTGAACTGGCTGAATTCCACAACCCGGGGATGAATCCATGCCACTACTACTGTCAAAAGATCTATGAAATGACCCCGAGGCGTATACAAACGCCTCCGGGACAGCCCTGGGTAGAAGGCGGGGATGACCAAACATGATTCATTCCGGACAAGCGAGTCGTCTCCCGCGGATCCTCGCCTCTCGCGGATACAAGGAGTCCTACGCACCCGAGTTTGGGGCGAACATTAAACAGAAATGACCCTACACCTTTAAGGGCCTCACTCCCACCACATCTTTCAGACACAAACACTTAAAACACACTGGGAAAACAGGGGCTCTTGTAACAACTCTCTTACAGTCCCGTCACGCTGCACCTCAGAAGTGCAAAGTGTTACCCCAAACATTTTTACAGTATCGCGCCGGATGCACACGATCGGCTTGTCAGCGGAGGGACCTGGGGCTCCCGGGGCTGTTAGCTTTACTATGGTCCCCCCCCCCC
>CABFOQ010015929.1:1344-15865 GCA_900660455.1 Gephyroberyx darwinii | reverse complement strand
TTGTTAATCTGCTGCTCATTTATACAGTAAATTTCCGGGATCTGTATCCATTCCTTTTGTTTTTTTATGTCCTTTTGTCTTCTTTTGTTTTGGAATCACACAGCGGCTGTTAGATATTGCGTCAAACACGCCATGGAGGACACGAGAATGCAAATTGAGAAAGACTTTTGAACAACAGAAGTCAAAATGGCAAAAACCGAGAAGTTGATTTTAGTTGACTCAGAACAGTTGGTACGATCAAACACTTAAATGTTACCATAACAGAGAAAAAGGGATGTGAGCAGCCTCTTTGACCTCTTGAACGCTCTTTGAAAGCTCACAGCTTAGGTTTGGCTTTGAGCAGGAAAAAAAACCTGATCATGGTCTTAGTCAGCATAAAAACCCATATAATAAACCCCACACACACACTCTCCTCTGTAATCACTCACAATGTTGCTGACGTCCGGCGAGGCTCCATTCTGCAGCAGCAGCAGGACGATGTTGAGGTGACCCATGAAGGCTGCTACATGGATGGGAGTCAGACCGGACTGGACAGAGAGGGTAGGGGAGGGAGGGTGAGGCAAAAAGCAGGGAGTAAGAGAAAGCGGAATAGCAATAGCTCACACTTTAGCATCAGTCCTCGCTGTGGGTATTGAGTACCACACCTGGGACACAAGTTCGCTTCACTCGCACACATGGCGGCCATATTTGATTTACATCACACTCATAGAGGCGAACTCAACTGGTTATTGGAAGAAGATTTTAAACATACACCAGAATGACTCTTCAGTCTGGAGTGAAGAAAAGGTCCATGGTGTTGATTCATAGCATTGGCTAATGTTAGCAGTCGGCTAATTCATGCTCTTAATGTTATATTTATCTCCAAACCAACAAGGTATAATTTTTAATTGACAGTATTAACAGAAATTACCTTCACTAATAAACCAATAATGTGCTTCATATCCTTAGTGGTGCTTTTTTGAAATTGTTTACCCGAGCGGTGGCTGTACTGTTAGCCAGTTACACAATTAGAACCAGCTGAGTTGGAGATAAATTGAATTTAATGTCATGTGAGTTGGCAGTGACAGAAAAATAAACAAAATATACTCCAAATATACTAAATATGTTTTGCAACTTCTACTTGATTCAGGTCCATGACGTACCTCTGTGATGGCCTGGATAGAGGCTCCATATTTGACCAGCAGCTCCATCACCTTCACTCTGTTCTTCTTACAGGCTATGTGCAGCGGGGTGAAGCCATTCTGCAGAGGGAAACATGGCACACAGCAGTGGATGAAAGCAAACAGCATTTACAACAGGTCCACCCGGCCCCGAGGGCTGCAGTGCATAGCCAGAATCGCCCATTCACTTTGGCAACACTCACCCCGGTAGGTGCAAATAGAAATAAACTCACTACAGTCACTACTTTGACTTGTTGCATTTAATTTCAGATTTTTGCTCAGCGAAATAAATGAAAAAGATGCTTACACTCCTTTCCATGCAATGTAAGATTATTTATTTGTACATTTTACATTACATGGGGATTTCAGCTTTATCCATCAACTTCACTGCGTTGACAATGTTTTAATACCGTTTTAATTGGATATCGTTACTGCTGAACATAGGATAGGATAAAATAGGATAAAAATCCTATTCACTGAGGCATAGAAAAAACATCATTTAATTTTTCATATAAAGTGCATAATGCTCTAAAAATATGTCATATGTTTTGTTCACATGTGCCTCAGTGACACAATATCAGCTTTTATATTCAACAATTCACATAATTATTATCTTCACATTTCCACATTCTTCTAAATTTTGTTAATTATAACTTGACACTTTAATAATTTTTCATATATCTCAGAATATTCTGGTGTTGTTTCTGCACACTCTCACAATGCTGCAGTTTATTTATTTCATACTTTTCATTTATGCATTTCTACTTAACACACATTTTTCTTTGTTGTATCTTATTACTGTTTGCTCCTGCAAATTTCCCAATTTCCCGACAGTGATCAGCAAAGTTTCGTTTTATGCTGTCGTTATATCGTACCAGTGCCCTAGCGTTGGGGTTGGCCCTCTTGTCCAGCAGCAGCTTGGTGACCCGGTAATGACCGCAGTGTGCTGCCACGTGCAGCGCTGTCAGGTAGTCCAACGTGACGTCATCCACAGGCGCCTTGTGCTGCAGCAGGTGTTTGACACACTCAACATGGTCGCCCTGAGCCGCCATGTGGAGAGGAGACAGGCCGTTCTGAGAGGGGAGAGAAAGGCCAATTAGTTAGAAAAAAGAGAGGTGCTGCGTGTAGCATTTTGTGCATCTCAAAATTAAGACCACGTGTAAGTGTAATTAGGATAATCACACTAATGTCTCAAAATGAATGTGGGGATGATTTATTGATCTTAAAATGCTACACATAGCATTGTTAATGAAAGACAGCGTGGCTGTCAGAATGTACTGCATCTGCAACACTTGAAGTTCGGAGAGGTGGTAGCCTTCGCCCCGAAAAAGGAGGGTTTTTGAAGGGTTCTTTGGTTAGTTTAGTGCTTCTACGTGGAACCATAATGACTCATAGAACCCTCTTATTTGTTAAAGTTGAAAAACTGGCGAATGAGGATAAATAACCCAGTGTGGTTCTTAACACATGCTGCTGAATTGGGCAATTCATGCATTCTTAAATGGTTGTTTACAACAAAGTGTGAATTCCCAGTGTGAATGTGTGGAACTGTATGAATGTGGAGCAGGACACAGATAAATAAAAGTTTTTTAAAAATTGCTGTGTGAATGTATTTTGTGTGTGTGTGTGTGTGTGTGGGCACCTTGGTCCTGGCCAGCATGGGCGCTCCTCTCTCCAGCAGCAACTCCACAGCAGCATCATGTCCACTCCGAGCTGCACAGTGGAGGGGGGTGAGGCCGTCCTACAGGACACACACACACACTGAGATTGGTCATATGCATAACACACACACACACACACACACACACACACACACACACACACACACACACACACACACACACACACACACACACACACACACGATCAGGCAGCACAACATCTGACAACAATTACAAGCCTGCATTACAAGCTACAGGCAGACTGGCTGAATTTCCATTATGAACTACAGTAATGAACTCATATTGGGCTAGCTGGAGGCTAAAGTACAACGCTGCTCCGATGTCGCTACGTTTACATGCACAGAGAATTCCGTTCTGAATCAGTCGCTCAAATAACCTGGTTTTGGATTGACACATGTAAACATCATAATTGGGTTAGAATAATCTGGGTAAGCTCACACCATAATAATGAGAAACCTAGTTAAGAGGCCTGGTACGTTCACGTCTTATTGGAGAAAGAAAATCAACAGATATTTTTTTGTAAGTTGAGTCGGTTGTATTAGTGTGAGTAGAACTGATCATTTGTGTTTGTATCACCTTGGATTGCCAACATCGTCATGAAGTGGGAGATACCGGAGCTTGCAAAAAAAAATCCCCCATGTTCAACTTCTACCGCTAGAAGGCTGACGAGAGAGTTTTTTCCTCTCGGTCAGCAGCTCGCAATTACGGTAAACCCGATATGACATGAACGCAGCATTACTCCCATATTAAACAGGTTGCTGTGGCGTGGAAACATCTTACTCCTGTCGCTTCTGGTTTTTGCTGTCTGCACAGCATCATGGGAAAATGCCGATGTCAACAAAAAACATCGCTCCGGTTATTTTTGGGTGTTAGAAGAAAGTTACTATTGCTCTGTCTGGTGGTATTCTGTTAGCTGGTTTATTCATGGTTCATGTAAACAGCTTAACCTGCAAAAAGACCATAACCGGAGTATGGCCAGAAGCCGGGTTAATCTGTAAATTCAGCCAGTGACTAACACTGGGCTGGGTGCTGTTTGGATGACAGTGGGTCAGTTTTAAAGATAGCTAATAACGCTACTGTCCCAGTGCGGCCCTGCTCCAGCTGGCCCACCGACACCACTAACAGCAGCCAGCGGGGTCACGATATCTGGCGTGACGGTGATGGTGACAGTGAATTTAATCCCACTGTGACCCAGCTGAACTGAAAACAACTGGGTCTGACGCCAGTGACAGTGATGCTAATAATGAGTTGGTCTCATGTTAGACGTAATCTAGCAAGACTTTCATTTTGATTCTTCGGCTGTGAAAGACTGTTTGATATTTTCCCAGATACTGTCCTGAATGAACCTTGTAAACCTTGTAAAAGATAAATCAGATATTTCGTATTGATATTGGCCCACCTCTGATATGAGGTTCCTCCCTAACCACAGCTAGTGAAAATGTTTTTATTATTATTATTTTTCTATCAGATGTCTGACCAGAGAAATCATTCCAGTGTGGTGTGGGAGGATTTTACTCAAAATGCTTCAGGGGTGTCAGTCTGTAAAACCTGCAATGAACCAGCAAGTTTATGTCATTACCTGCCGTCCATTAAACACATTTAAAACATTAAAAACAATCATTGAAAATTGTTCTGTAGCCCTGATTGGTTGATTTCTCTTCAGTCCAAAGTCTACGGAGAAACTGGAGCAAAATCTAAATGGCTGGTGAAAAGGAGATTTTCCGTGTTGGGAACTACAGTATGTTGAAATGGTAAAACTCCCTAGGACACCCCTTCTTTAAAGATGGATAGACCGGTTGGAGGTAATGGTGATGGTATGACTCAAGAGAGGGGGGATTTGAATCAGCGGAGGATTGTTGTTGTCCTGTATGATAATGCATTAAGCTGATTGGAGAGGCTACGGTCAAGGACAAAGCAAGGCAGCAAAACAAAGAGCTTAAAGTACTTATAGTTTAATGTTTTTAATCCAGTTGGCATTTGTTTTCAGTCTTAGTTTTCCAAAGTATTCTCGTTTTAGTTTCATTTTGCACAGATTTTAGTTTTCATTTTTGTGTTAGTCCATTCATAGAAGACCAATTAATGGAAAAAAAGAGATAAGATGCCGTTAACTTCATCTGACTGAATGAGAGTCAATAAAGACAAGGAGTCCGAAATTTAAGGAAACTTATTAACATTTTAGTTTCATTTTTTTTTAGTTTTGACACACACACACACACAGTACTCACCCTGGTTTTAGCATCGATCTGAGAGCCCCGGTCCAGTAGCAGGCGCACCATGTTAGTGTTGCCACGCTTGGAGGCCACATGTAGGGGCGTGATCCCATTCTGCATGGAGGATCAAAACAGTTAGTTAAATCAATAAATACAACAAAATCAAACCAAATATATTTCATCAAAGTATTCATGAAGAGTTTGGTACATGTTGGTTTGTGTTCAAATTAAATCTATGCTTATATATGGCCAGTACCTCTGTTGCCCTGTTTGGTGTCCAGGTACCATTCAAATATCTTGGTTTAAGGTTTTTATATATTTATTTTCCATATGCAAGCAACCAATTTCAATCTGAGCATGTACGACTTATATAAAGATGAAGAAAAAGACAGGAAAACCACATGTACATTCAAAGAAAAGAAAGAAAAGAAAAACAAGGCAACAGTAAACATGTTTTCCCCCACAAATAATGCCGACCTGGGCTAATCAGTAACACATATGTCATCAGTCACAAAAAAACAGGAAGTAGAGTGCAGCTGTAGATGAGGTCAAAGATGATTTTGGTTTATTTAGGGATCTGAGACGGCATCTAGACTGCATTGAATAAGAATTACCAGTCTAGATTATAAATGTCTTCATTCAGATGGATCATTTCCCCTTGCAAAACTCGAAGTATGTCTGCAACAAACAACTTTTCGACTGAGGGGCGGATGGGTATTCGGATGGACACCCCTTTCTAGAACCTCAATCTGGAATTTGGCCTTTTCAGAGCCGTCCTGTCTCCTTGGGTTGTGTCTCAGACCATGAGAAGGCGGGACCCCTGCTTGAAGAGGGGTTTCTTTATTGTGTATGAGCGGCTGTGGGTTGATGGAGCCCACACACATCGACCGGGTTGTCATTCAGGTTTTTTTTAAGTGAAACATGGGGGGGGTAAGAGCTGATAAGAGCCCTTGATATCAGCCACGCTGTGATTATTATATATAATATTATATATAATATTGATATCACCCTTCAAAAGCCTATATCAAACTGTGTGTGTGTGTGGTTCCCTACCCTTGCTGTGAAGTCTACTGCCGCCCCACGGTTCAGCAGGAGTGTGGCCACATTGACATTCCCATAGTGGGCAGCGATATGCAGGGGGGTGAATCCACTCTGTATGACAGGAAGAAAAGATAGAGAGAGAGAAAGAGGGAGGGAGAGAGAGACAGAGAAAGAGGAGGGAGAAAAAGAGGGGGGAGAGAGAGGTCAGACATCAGCCCTCCCCTTCAGATCGTTGAAGTTTGACCCCTTGCTCCTTGACCTTTCATCCTCTATCCCAGCATGCAGCAGTTGCATCAAGCATCACACGTCAATAGAAAGTAAACGGAGGGCAAAGGAAATCAAAATGTCAATTTGAAACCAAAAAAAAAGCAAAAAAACTGAAAAAATAATCTGAAAATTCTGAAAATATGCAACTCAGTTTATACAACACCCGTACACACACCACCAAGTCACACCCAAACACATGTCACTATCATGCATGTTAACAGTCATAAAGAAAAAATGAGAAGAAAGGCTTTATCTGGCATAAGAAACCAATCTGAAATGAAAAAGACAAAAAGAAACGTACAGTACACACAGTACACACTGTTGACATAAAAATGGAGAAACATTATTAGTTACCGATCCATTTACAGGACATGGAAAAGCACAACACCAAATCATAGTAAAATCATAGCGTCACACACGTAACCAGGACTGTACGGTTTTTCTTTTTTTTGGATCAACACCAAAGTGCACTATGTTAACTGTACGTCGTATAAGCTAGAATGTTAGGAATGACGAAATATATGAGAAAAAATTAGAGATTGCAGAGCAGGTTGGAGTAAGTGTGAAATTCTTGCCTTACCTTGCCATTCTGTAAGTCATGGTCCGATTTAATGTGAAAACATTGTTTACAAAAGTGTGAAGAATACAGTGACTAACGTGATGGCTTAAAAGATTTTACAGTCAAAAGCTTAGAATGGTGCAAATTAAGGTAGCTCGGATGCAACATGCTATTCAATGCATTTTTTTCCTTCAAGAAGCGAGTCTTCGGCCAAGCAGACTTTTTTCATGAGCTTTATAAGCTTCCCGTGCCGATACTGGGAAATAAAAGTTATAGGCCGATGGGTTCAGATCTTCTATAGCAGGGCATGCATTTGAATCGTTTGATCAGGAAGCTGCTAAGACCCGGCAGGATGTAATCTTTGCAATTATTTAACCAATCAATTTGTCAATTTAGTTCATAGTGCATTTCTATAAATCATGCAACACAACATAAATGGACAACACAGACTAAGACAATATTGATTCATAGCTGCTACAAAAATGCATCAGCACAATATTTATCAATTCAAAACTTTATAGGAGGGAGATTACTTCAAAATAAATCATCACACTGTAGTTCTCAATCATGATGCAGTATAGAAAAGAATGTATAATGGCTTAATAGGATAATAGGATAAACGTTATAAAACTTTCTGAGCTGGTGACAATGACTAACTGATATAAAACCGATAGAAACTGAAAAGAAAAAGAATGAAAAATGCATACAGACACAGTATGAGATAAATAATAGACAAATAATAGAGATAACCAGGTTGTGTGCAGTGCCTGAGCGCTGTGGACACTTGGCCATTCCTGTCAGCCGTGCATGTCATCCCTTAATTATACCAAACCAACAGAAACTCAGGGAAGTGTGAAATGAAATTCATAAATCCTCCTTATGTGCGCCATGCAGCACTGCGGATGTCGAAGAAATGGACATGGTGTGGACGGACAGGAAGGAGGAACGTGACGGGATGTGGGTGCATGGTGAGGTTGCGAAGAAGTTAAAGGAGTGTGTGTGTATACCTCAGTAGTCCTATTGACCATCATCTGAAGCGGCAGCAACGAGGGAGGGAAAGATCAGTTAAGTTAGGCTTGCGTGACACACAGTTACTTTGTTGTAGTCGGTGATGACGATAAACTGGCAAGCGACGTGGCTGGGGTGGTTCACTTCCTTTTGAGTTACCGATGCAACCGATGAAGGGGTTTTACACAGAGGTGAAGCATGCCACCCAAAGGCTGAATTCAGAAGGATTCAGCTTCTCGATTTAAAGCTGCACTAGGCAAGCGAGAGGTAACTGTTTGAATTTTTGGGGAAGTTTGAAGGACTCCACTACCCAGAAATCAGGTAAACAGCGCACTTCTCTGACCTAAATTTCTTGCTAGTGGGGGTGGAGATGGTGCACAAAATATCATGGCAGTGGGTTCAACCATTGTTTGCGATTCCAGCTTTTTGTGGATGGAGTGTTTTTTTGCTGCTGTTTAGGATAAAATCTTGTATTTCCCACAAGAGTCCAGAATTTAATTTGAGTAAATAAGGATAATCGACAGTATTTTGTTAGCGCTTACATAAATATAAATATAAATGCCTAGTTAAGCTTTAATAAAATGAGATTTCACCAGACCCTTTCAGGTAATTGTCGTTGGACTTTCCAGAGGCGTTTGGTAAGAACAGCGCCCTGTGTGTGACGTCAATGTGTTTGCATGTGTGTGTGAGTGTTAGTATATGCTGCTGTTTATAGCTGCTGTCCTCTGGGTCTTCCCTATGAGTCATATTGAGGGGGACTGCATCGCAACAGCTGAACCAGAAACGCCATTCCATTTCATGCCTGCATACCCTGAGTGGCCAACACTGTATTCCCTTATACAACAACAATTCATTACAGGACATAATTACTTTAGAGGTGATACTTAACGTTCAGGAGGACTGGTGCATCAACAATTTAGTGCAGTAAATGGATGTTACTGTAGTTCCAGTGGGGGTCTGAGTGTATTTTCACCATCTTCACTCTAGCCACGTCACTTAAAGCTACTTTCCGGTATCAGAGAAACAGTCACAACCAAAACAACAGCTCATTTCATGCTTTCGTTAACCTGTAGAGTAGTTACAACTACCACAGCAGAAGTCAAGTTTCTTCTTGTGGATTCCCCTAATACCGGATTGACACTTTAACCCCTTGCATGGTCAAAAATCAATATTAAATACAAACCCCCCCTCCCACTGGTTGCATGCACCCCTCGATATCACCACCATACAACCTGCAGACAGGGGCACACTCCATGCAGTGGGCAGTGCTACACTTAGACACCGGTGGGGCGAGGTAGCGAGTGATGGGTGGGGGGAGGGTGTGTGAAAGGTGGAGTCAGTTAAAGAAAGAGAAAGAGAGGGAGAGACCCAGTTAGTGGCAGGACCGAGGGAGACGTGGCAGGCACACAGACACTGAAGAAGAGAGATAAAGAGAGAGAGATGCATAGACAGACAGATGGAAACACACCTACTGAGACAGATATATAGCTTCATAGGAAAAGTAACATCAAGCCAAGTCAGTGATCATCTTTCATAAACTACATCATATGCAATTGCACCTGATATTAAAATGTGATCTGTATGGGGATAGCTTATCTGGATGAAAAACTCTTGATGGGAATGCGATCGGATCTAATAGCAGTGTAATGTGCACACATCCAGACTAGGTGCTGGGCAGAGAATCATTCATTAACGAAGACAGAGCACACTGTAACTGCCCTGTCCACCATTTACTGCGAAGACGAGGACAAGTTTTGATCCAACGTGGCTCTTCGTCAGGTCAATACCTGGTGTCAGTACTTGAGTATTGACCAGACAAAGATCCACATCAGATCGAAATGCCCATGTGTAACGTCGTAACCCCGGGTAGAAACATTGTAACCCTGGGTAGAAACATCGTAACCCCAGGTAGAAACGTCATAACCCCGGGTAGAAACGTCATAACCCCGGGTAGAAACGTCATAACCCCGGGTAGAAACGTCATAACCCCGGGTAGAAACGTCATTGCCGGAGGCAGAAATAACATAACCGCATGTAGACACATCATCACTGGTGGTTTAAAGCCATTGCAATGGACAGAATGCAGACAACGAGAATGCATATAAATATCAGATGTGAATTCAAGGGTATGCATGGATTGATCACAATTTAACACCAGGTGTATATGAGGTTGTTTAGAGGACCATGAGTGCATACTTTATTAGCATGTATGGCCCTGTGGGAATTGAACCCCTAACCCTGCCAGTGTTAGCGTCATGCTATACCTATTGACCATACAGGACCACTGGTCCTGCTAAGCTACTAGCTGATGTAATTCACAGTACCAGAGCCGCTCCATCTCCTCCTGACTTCACTAAACGAAGCACTTTGAGCTCCATTAGGAGTCTTCATGACCACAGTATTGTCACATATTGGCATCACCACATAGCACCACATTACTATAGCGTCCAAATCATGCACACCGACACAAAAGCTCTCAGCACACATCAGCTTTCAGCCTACCTTCGACTGGACATCGGCGTTGTGGTCGTTCTGGAGGAGCAGGGCGGCTGACTTGGTGTCGTCCTTGCGGGCGGCAATGTGCAGGGCAGGCAGGCGGACCTTGCCTTTGGTATCATTCTCCAGCAAGATAGAAACCACCTGGTTGTGGCCCTGCTGGAGAGCAATGGCCAGCGGGGTGAAGCCGTCCTGGATGGCGGGAAAAGAAGAAGGGGGAGGACAGGAGAAGGGGGGAGAGCGTTGGCTACATCACGTGGTTTGCATTGAAGGAAATCCTTTTCCAGAATATTTCCAGAGCATTATTGGTGAAACATCTGAGACATTAGCGGTCAAAGGGTATCTACAGTAAGTTTCATCATTGCATTCGTGGCGATGACATTCCTTTCTGAAATTCGAGAATAAGATCGATGTGGTTGTGTGAAAATTCACAGCTAAGGTGTGAAGATCCATACGTTCCATACTAGAAGTGTGTCATCCCTGACTAACTGACCGAAATTTGCCTCTAGATAACAAAGGTAGAGGAGAGAGGTGGTCGATATAATTAGGATGCTTTTGATATTTTCAAATGCCTTTTGGAAGTGGTGGGTGTGTCTGGGAGTACGCTCCATCAGGGAAGACTAGTCTTGAGTTTTCACAGAGACGCCTCTGATCGTTTGACATTCCAGGACACCTTTTCTGTTATTTTCCATCAATCTTCCCAATTTTCATACATTTTCCTTGACGGAAATCTTTAATTTCCAGGCTTTGATGGACACGAGAGAACTCTTAACTAGTCAAGGGTGACGTATGTTTGATTCACAAGAGCAGTGTCCTACGTCATCCTCCATTGCATGCATTTGAATGCACACACACACACACACACACACACACGTCTCACTTCTGTAGCAGTGCTCTGGTTGCCTCCATTCTCCAGGAGGTATCGCACCACATCCAAGTGATTCTCCTGGGCGGCCATGTACAGAGGAGTGAATCCATTCTACAACACACAAATAGAATAGGTTATCAAAAAACTACTAGTCTGGGAGAAATCTCTTTATTGGGAATCAATAATCTCCTACGGTTACACACAGCCAAAAAATAAAACTGTGGTTTTCCAACATACTATCTATGAATAATTAATAAATGTAATAATATATTAGTGATGAATAATACAAGAGGTGTTATTCTCATTGACCTTTAAGAAGATGACAGCATAACAGTAAAATCTCACCTGAGACTGTGAGTTGATGTCGGCTCCCCGTTTGACCAGGATCTTCACTACTTCAGCCTGACCTGCCAGGGAGGCTATGTGGAGTGCTGTGTTTCCTTTCTGGATGGGGTGGAAACACAAGCGGACACTTGAAGTATGGATAATACAAAGCACTTAAAAAGTAAAAGTTGGCAATACAAGGTCCTAGAAACAGAGGGGTTATTTTATTCTTTAGACACTAATCTCCCACTTTATAAAAGAGGACTTCAAACGTGAATGGCATAAATAGTTGAGCTATGACAGGGCTCCAGACTGCGACTATATATATATCTGTCCAGTGCCACTAAAAAAATGAATGGGTTGCACTGGTGCGACTTGGTCTTTTTAAAATGATTCATACGGAGGCATTATGCGGTTTTGACGTTTTATTTAAACTCAAAATCATAAATCATAAAGTTCCCACACTGGAAAAAGACACACACATTGTTACATCAGTCCCTGGCTGCCGTTATCCAATTAGTCTCAATTGGCGGCAGCTGCTGACGGATGCAGGGAGAACCAGCCTACCAGCCTGATTCCATCCATCCAGCCAAAGGTTCACCCACACCACCTTCTTGTCTGCCACAGGTTTCTTTATTTGTTCTATATTTTTCAGTGCAAAAAGTAAATAGTAGAATTTCTTCGATAACATAAAGCAGCTTTTAAAAACAGATGCTTGTCTAAATAAAACAATTAGATTTAAAGTTTGACGGAGCGTCCTGTTGCGCGTTACACACATGGGCTCTTCCGGGTCGCGAGTGAACGTCAACTTCGTAACGCCAGTCAAGCAAGCTAGGATCTAGGATTACTGACTAATATGCCCTGTGGCGTTTAAAGTATGGAAATGAAAACAAAGATTAGTCTACATTTTGGTGGAGTAGCTAATTGATTTAGCTAATTGGCTAATTGATATTAACTAAAATTACATTTAGTTAATATCGAGAACCATTTTCCATCTCAACGGTACATATCGTCACATTTCTGGATCGCAAAATATCGTCCCACAATATAGCATTACACCCCTATCTATTAGGTTTTGTATGCGCTTTGATTTCATAGCAAATGACTCCAAAAAAGTCAGAAATGCAATGACTTTGTTGTGCGGCGCTGCAACAGATCTTTGGTGCAACCAAATTATGTGCTAGTGCCACTAACTGAAAAACTGAATGTAATGTATGTAAATTGAATGTTGGCATTTCAACTGAGGCCTGCATAAGGATGTCCTTACACACACACACACACACACACACAGTGTCTGCATATAAAAATAGCTATCGGTGAGGATGACTCCTAGTCTGAATTCTTTCAATTAGGAAATGAATTCTGATGAATTCCTCACCGCTAAACAAACTCGGTAGAGTGGAATCTCAAGTTCATCCTTGTCAGATCATTACGTTTCACACAGAGTTTGATGTTTCTCCTTCACTCATACTTCACACTCCAACTGTTCGTTTCATGTACAGTATATGAAGTAAACAAACTACAAATGTATCCCGACACTGTTTACCAGCTTTGATCACAATCCTGTGTTGATGTCGGCACCCTTGCCATTTGTGTGTTTGCAGAACCTGCAAAATGATGAAATGTTGCCTCCTCCAGACCATCTCTCCATTAATTGAGGCACATAATATTATAGCTCAAAAACATTAACATTACTATTGTTCAGGCAGCTCAGCTCTGCTGCTAAGCAACTGTCATGCGGCATGTATTTCTGTTTTGGAACGATATCAAAGAAGAAACATAACACTGGAAACACTCTCAGTAATGAGCGTGAGCCTTCTCTAATTGCAGGACTTGGATGATCAAGATTTCTCAAGCATAAAACCTCCATGTTCAGTACTCCACTATTTGTATCACTTTCCCTTAGTGCAGCATACGATCGGCCCCATCCAAAACACAGCACCGAGTGGTCGTGGGGCTAGAGGGGCTAGCTGGCTTTCAGGCGTAGGGTTTCAGGGGATGTTGTGAGGGGCGTAGTGTTACAGCAGGTTTAGGGCAGTGGTGTAGCGGCCTGCCCTGGGTAGGGTAGCATAGCCTCACAGAGAAAAGGTTAACGGTCATGCAGCAGTAAGGTCAAGGGTGTTTTAAGAACCATGTGAGGATTCTGACCTGGTAACTCCAAAAGGGGAGACACTGAAGGCCAGTACAACCTGTGTAATTGTTTTACTAATTCAAAACAAAAAGGTTTCTACAAGATATATAGACATATTTGCATAGACATATTGTTGAGCTAAATCTATTTGCAGGTATTTTGGCATTACCGTATATCCTTTGAATAGCCACCCACTTCTCACTTCTCAGATTGTGTGAGGAATCAAAGTTAGTAAAGGCACAAGGAAGGTGAGGTAGCCTACCTTTGTGGCTGAGTCCACCGTCGAGCCTCGCTCCAACAGCTCCTGGACCAGCTCCACATGGCCCTCCTTGGCCGCCAGATGCAGTGCATTAAGACCATTCTGGAAAAAGAGAGGGGAAGAAAGGTCAAGCCCAAAGCTGAAAACTACAACAAACCAAGTGAAAAGTGAGATAGATAGGGGAAGGGTGTACCTCCTCCAGGTCTATCATTCTAACTAACCCACCCGTAGGTTCTTTCTCTCGGTCTCTCAGTATCACTCTTTTTTCCTGGCTATGAACCACCGTCCTTCACTCTTTCATGTGGAGGAGGGACCGACCAAAATATGAAACCTAGCTATCAAGGTTAGGAGGTTAGATGTTGTGCCATCTTATGTTGTTGTGGAGTAGGGCCAGTCCTGGTTATTGAGTTATTAATAGTGTGTGTGTGTGTGTGTGTGTGTGTGTGTGTGTGTGTGTGTGTGCATGTAACTTTCATCACGGTCTAGACAGCACCTTAGCGCACCTTAGATGAACTCATT
>CABFOQ010015928.1:39932-53786 GCA_900660455.1 Gephyroberyx darwinii | reverse complement strand
GACGGTCAGCATGAACGCCAACAACCACAGGCCGCTGCCAGTGATGTCCCAGGCACCGGCGGCGGGGGAGCTGCTGTTAAAGCTCCCTAATGGGTTGACACCATCAGGACCTGCCCTTGCCCCATCCAAGCCAGGCGAGGGAGAGTCACCCATGGTGCTGCTTGGCAACAAATAAGTAAGCCAGCTCCTGAGGTCCCTTTTCAGGCAGCCCTCTGCTTGTCTGTGAGGATTTGAGAGGCACCACCGAACGCTACAGACCCACAACAACGGATGCCAATTCTGCTCTCAGCCAACGCAGCCGAAGCTCTCACTTCAGGGAGAGCGTGAAATAAAGAGAAGCCACTGAGGTCTGGTGCTGAGAAGCCATCCACTCCTCTCCCAGCCAAGGTTAACAGGACCGTTCTCCATGGGTCATAAGAGCCATCTCCCGGTGCCGTGAATACCTCCCGGTACCCCGTGGTTGCCTCCGCTGCCACCAGTGTAGCGATCAAAATCACCAACACCGTTCCCTCCATCTCTCCATCCTGCCTCATCCACAGCTCAGAGCCAGAGTGAGACGTTTGGTGGCTGACAGTGGGTTTCAAAGCAGCGTGTCACGACGATGACAGCCACTGGGGGAGGGCAGAGGAGAGGTAGGCTTCGACTAGGCATACGAGGGCAGTGCCAGAGAAAGAGAAACCATTGAACACGCAGAGAACAAGGACCAATACTCAGAATTATACCTGATCTCACAGAAGTGGCATGATACAACTTGAGCAGGTCCTCTGCTGCGTTGGAGCCGTGAGGTCTTACACAAATTTTATTCTGGGGAAATATGGGAAGCAGAACCAAACAAATACTATTGTGCAGCTGTAAGCAAGGCTCTGTTCAGAAGTGCTCTACAGGTATGACGGCTGTTGTAACGCTGTCTTTATATCCTGCTCTCTGGTTAATCCCCGTGTCGGCCACTCCAGCGTGCCTCCCAGCCAGAGCGCCTCCCAGCCAGAGCGCACAGCTTCAGGGAAAGAGCGTGTCAAAGCACTCAACTTAATGCATAACCATGCACAATCACAGCCAAGAAATGCTAATTCTACATCATAGGAACTGGTGTGGGTGTGTGTTTTTGCCTCGTTTGATGAGTTTTTTTTAACTATTGGTGTATAGCCACCATGACATTTTGGTGTTGCACTGTAAACATTTGATCTGACTTCTTAGAAGTTAGGCCTTTATGTTAGTGTGTATGATTCATATCCTAGTGTTAAAGTGCATTGTTGGTTCTAACACAAGAACAATTCAATCTAATTCTTGTTTTTTCATGTGATGGTGATAGTGAGAGCAGTAAAAGCCAGGTAATAATAGGTAAGTAAGTAAAGTACCATTTAGTAAGTAAAATGTAGCCACTACAGATGCTAAATGAATGGGGAATTAAGGTTCCTTGACAAAGAATTTGACAAAAAATGTTTCCACAACCTTCATTAATTTACCATTAGTGGCTAAACTAAGTTGATAGCGATTACCAGATAGCCATGCACAGACATTTGGTTCTTAGGCTATTGAAGCCAAACAACAATGACATACAAAAACAAAAAATATAATTTAGTCTCAGATGAAAACTTGTTTGAATTGAGGAATATTGTGGTTCTGAATAATGACACACACACAAAGAGCCACACATGAAAAGAATCAAGGCTTACAAGAAAACTGGGGCTCTGATAATTATGCAGATTGAGATCAAACTTCAATGGCCTCTGTGACGGATAATAATTCACCTCCCACTAGGAGCACTTGAACGCTAACAAATGAACATTTCCAAAGTGACTTCCTGAGCGGTCTAGCATTTTTCAATAGTGCTGTCATATACTCACATAGTAACTACTAAATAAATGAGCAGGACAAAGTCTTTTGTCCTTTTTTTCATGATTATTTTATTAAACAAACACAGACTGTCCCTTCAGGCACATACAAGGATACCGACTCATACTAGGGAAGAATCGTCCAACAGAGAGACAAAAATCTTAGTGGAGAACAGTGCAAATGGTGAGCATCCCAAAACAACAGGTCAACAAAAATAAAAAGTCAGTCCCTCGATATGCAGCTATTGCTCCTGTTGAGGAAGATAAAAGATAATCAGTTACAGTAACTCTTGATTTACATGAGCAATGACAGTGGGTTGCTATTCTGAGTGCAGGTAAACAGTTATAACACAAACCAACCTTCATGCTTCTTTGCAGCAAATAATGTGATCTTAGGTCAGTCTGACAGTTGGAGTACGCCATGCCCAGTCCTGTTCCTAGGCCAAATGAAATCGGCCATGTGCGTCCTGCAAATCAAACGGACACTTAATGTCTTCCCGAAGAGCACGAGCACCGAAGAACCACTTCACAATGGGATTTTTAAAACAAACAAACAAAAACATAGCTGTCCTGTGAAAACCATTTGCCACTCCAGTTATTTTTCTTTTTATTCTTTACTTGACTTTAAAGTTGACATGGTCCTTTTGGTGCGTGAGTATCATGACAAAAACAGCAGTTCAAAATTCAACCTATAAATTGAGATATGTGTTATTGTTATTTTGTTAGGTTATTTTTGCTTAGGAGAAACATCCACTCGCAGCAGCAGATGGCTACTACTATGAGCTGCAATGAGCATTATACATCTTACACTAAATTAAATTAAAGGTTAAAAAAAACACATGCAACATCAAATCATTTAAAATTACTTACGTTTGAAGAACACAACAGAAAACACGACTCCTAACCCGAGGCCAGCACCTGAGAAAGGATGAGAAACATTATTTTAAAAAAGGGTGAGTGTATCATCTCCTCTAACAGCCCCTGGTACTGGTAGCCAAATACTGACATATTTTTCCTGCTGCCTGTTTCAAAGACCTACAGTCTCAAAACGCAGCTTTTATCAAGACAAAGTGGGCCCAAGGTTACCTAGCCCCATACGTGCCGTTCCCTCTTGTATGTAAAAACTGTCACACCAAACTCAATTAAACATGTCAATTTAATGATACCTTGCTTATCGGCAACAGTACATATCTCGCATGACATAACTTAAGACCTTTTTCTAATTGTCATGATACACTGGAAAATTCGGCACGGAGTGATTCTTCGACTAGCACTTAGAATCGGCTCACACTGCTCGCTACCGCCCACCGCGCTGTTTTGGTGGGAGAATACTATGGGGATAACAGGCTAACCACTACTAAAAGTTGAAATTCTACTGAAATAAATGCTGTATGGTGTTTGGATGTGTGCCGAATGGAAGAGTGGATTCCACTGTGTAGTAGCATCTTAATTGGTGTTCTGGGAAATATGTACGTTTGTAGTAATTGCCAGATGTTAATGGAGTTTCCATTTCGTTCTCTCCGATAGAGGGGGTGAAGTAACGGGGCTAAGTCCAGAGTGAGTAACGTTAACATTAAAGCATGAATACTTGCGTCGAAGAAGAATGTTTCTTTCTTGGGTAAAGATATATGCTGCGGGAGAATGACCCCAGGGTTTACCTGCGAGGATAGGTAACTTACAGCTATCTGACTGGCCATTCAATTGCCCTTTACTAGACCTTTGAATGGCTAGCTAGCTAGCTAGCTTCTAGCGCAAGTCAATGACAGCTGTGGACTGACGTATTGACAGCAGCTTATCTATTAACGGTCTCGTATCACTGTTCTCCGATATTGCAGTGTCGTTACACGCAGGGTATTTTGGACTATTTACCGACTTTGACGACACAGTCTGCGAGGCATCGGTTCCACTTTTTCCCCAGCTCCTTCTCAGACATGACGTTAGCTTGTGGCAGGCTACAAATGTCAAATGCAGTTCTCTGTAGCTGCTTTCAGGGGCTGTCGGAAATATTATAGTTACAACTTCAGCGCACGTAACGACCCAACAAAGTGGTAAACACGAGTGAGGAACTGTGAATCTTCTGATACCCGCGTTGCCAAAATGTGATGTTTAGGGGGTGGAGAGCATTGGAGTGTGTCTGCAATTGGCGGTAAAAATGTTTTTGATTGAAACAACAATTACATGTCAGCTGTCTATTTTATATGAGTCATTCTGCCGCTGTAGCACAAAGTAGCTCAGAAATAAAACAGCCACAAAAAACGAATTAATTACACGATACATTTTATTATTTCTGATCAAACACACCTGAATACGCAAAAAGTCGTATTTCTGGCTTCTGACATCTCTCACATCGATCATGTGGAGCTTACGAGGAGCACGCGAAGGCAGCATGAACTTGCTACCATCTAAACCTCGCGATATGTCTTTCTTGAAGCCCAATTGGCACAATGTCGCCATCAAGCGGTAAACGTAGCCAAAACATCTACATCTACGTTCTAGAAAATACAGATATAATACCAAAGAAATTATATAAAAGATTTCAGAGATGCACAACTTCTGAATGCAAATTTATTTCTAAGTTTTCAATGAAATTTCATTTGACACAAATCAATATCCCGTAATGAAGTAATTACAGCACATTCAACTTATTAACACTGGTTTCCTGAGATGACAATATACAACTTTCAACAACATACAGTCCCAAATGTTTGATATTTGACAAAAAAGTTGGCACATTTTACATTGTGGTTACCATAACCTAAGTAAAAATGTGTCACAAGCTGGGATACTTGATTACCCTGCATCCAAATCTGAAAACTAGAAACAGTGTCACACACATTATCAAAGTACTTAACATGGAAAATGTGGTACATATGAACTCTACAGATTTTTACGTATCAAATACATAAAATGATAGACAATTACATACAAATAATCACTCAAAATATCACTCATCAACAGGCAGGTGAGATGGACAAATTTGTGTGAAACAGCCAAAAGTCATCCTGGCGCAGGAGCGATTGTAAGGCTTGCATTCAAGACAGCACAACTGCCTCTAAAATGGTACAGACAAAGTTGAGTTGTCATTGGATTTCTAGTGAACTCAGCAGGGGTGATTATAAGCATTTCATACATTTTGAATGTTTGTGTGTGAACAGCAGAGGGACACCAAAGAGGTAGAATCTGTGTCCTTACAAGCGTCTCTTTGGCCAGGACCAAAAAGTCACCATCGCTCAATACAATCAACACATCCTTTCCTATCAGAAGACATGTCTCCGTCTTCCTGTCTGTGTCTCACTGTGTCTTAGCTCCCGCTGAAATCTAACTAATACACCACTCATGGTCTATCTGGAATTCACCCCAACCCGTAATGCAACGTACAGTACCGATCCATTCAGATATACCTGCAGGGAAATGCTTGAATGACATGTTTACGTGGCCTGTACTGCAAAAATAAATTGCAATATTGTGGTTTGACTGAGTCCCAGCCTCTATGTAGAAAAGTAACGTGGTGAACACAGGTGAAGACGCACTCAACCTTGTCTCGTGGTCCTGAAGCACCAACCACAAGTTCCCGCTGATGCCACTCTGATCACTCAGTGGACTCTGGCTGAGGGGTTTGTTCTTGTGCTGCTGTTGCTGGCTGGTTGGATTCCTCCCTCGCTGTCTTCACAGAGCTCTTGCTGATCGCCAGGAGGTCTCGCAGCTCCTTGTTCTCAATCTGAGCAGGACAGGGAGTAACATACAACTAAAAACATGTTCTTGGACTGTGCTGATGAGATGAAAAGAGATTGTAATAGGATACAGGCTAGGGCTAGATAATGTGCACAGTATTCACATATACCTCTATATTACATATACAGCCCAATTCAAAAGTACATACATACATTAATCTATAAGTATTATTTGTAGTATTAATCAACACTTAAATGTTTTTTCAATTATCAATTGAATGTTTAATTATTTTGTTAAAAATTAAATACGTTACTTAAATTAAACAACTTTGTTTTTCATTATTATTATTATTAAAAATTAGATACCTACTTTTGAAACTGGTATACAAAAAATTCTCTATGTACAGACGTGTTGTATAAAACTAATCATCTTATCAAATTATATTCGATGTACCGATGTAGACAACCTATGTACTTACTTCTTATCAAAACCTCCAAGTGGAGGAACCATATTGTCGGCTGTCATTATCAGAATACATTTATAGCTGGAGGTAGCATTTCCAGAAATAACTTTCCATAAACATGTATTGACTTACATGTAGACAACATACAGAAATATGTACTATTCGGACAGATTGATGTTCCTGGTTCTAACGAAGCAGACCTATTCCTTCCTGTTACGCTCACCTCTAGTTGAGCCAGCCTCTCTCGAACCGAACAGTAGTGCTGATCATCCACCTGAACTGCTCTTCGCATCACCTGGCCCATCTCACATATCCGCTCCAGTTGGCTCTGCACTTCCTAGAAGAGAGGAGAGGGTTCGATCACATCGGCAAGACAATATCAGCGAGGGAAACCTTGCGCAAAATTAAATCGGGAGTTAAAACTGAAGGAGGCGGTTCTAGTTTTCTAATTTTGCACACTTCAGAAATCCTGTAAGGTGACGTCAGTAAACAGCACACAAGCACGCTCACAATTACCAACCCTGTCTGTCTGTGGTGCTTTATACCACATGATACCAAAGGGACGAGAGAGGAAAAAGATCTAAGGTTGGTGAGAAGTGGAGAAGTGTCCATTCCTGACACCAGAATTGAATTTGGGCAAATGAATCTACGGCATCTCAAATAGTGGGGCGTCAACGTTCGGCTCTGTTGCAGACCCAAGTCTTGCCTATTGCTGCTTTAATGCACATTCTCTTTACAGTTATTTCAACAGAATCACATCATGAGAACGACTAAAAGAACAACAAAACAGGAAGAAGCCCGGTGTACTTTGGCATGGTCCTCGTGGAGGCTGAGCACCGGTTTGGTGTCCAGCTCCTTCTTTCCCATCATAAGCTGGAGCATCTGCTTGCGGTACCGACCCATGATCAACTCTAGTGCGTACTGGTGTTCTTCAAGAGACAGCCATAGTTCTGCAGAGACAGTTATACAGACATCTCAGAGGGTGGGCACTAACATAAATCAACCAATACCAGACAAACAGATGGGAGTGAGTGGGTGTGTTGCTGTTTTTTTACCTTTATTCTCCTGCTGTAGTTCCTTAATTTGGGTGTTCTCCTGACTCAGAAGGACGTGAGGCTTGTATTTGGTCAGCTCATGAATCTCTGAATTCTCCTCAGTGTTCTGTGGAAATATATGATGGACGAGAGAGAGAGAGCAATAAAGGCTTGTGGAAACCGGTGACAAGGAAGACTTGTTCCTTTTGTTCATGATTAAATCAACCATTTTAAAGGAATGGCATTGGACATTATTATGTTATTAGTATTTTTACAGAAAACACAATTAAGCCATGCAATCAATGTCAATTAAGTCTTTACAATGGTGGTCGGCCAACAACACATTCCTTATGTTTGTTACGGTACGCAGTTAAACAAGAGAAACAATGAAACAGGTGCTTATGCGCATTATCATTACCCCCCTGCAAACTGCTATTTTGATGGAAGAAAATTATGGGATTAACAGGCAAACCAATTAAGTTCTACCAGTTGTGTGCGATAAGCAAGCACGTATCGGGGATAACTTCATACGGAACAATCTTGAGTTGCTCGACCTTACCTTGTCTGGAAAGGCATTCCCCACCTCTCTCATGCCCTGCACTCTCTGGCTGAGGGCCCCGGACTGCTCTATCAGTCCCTCGGCAGCCGTGTCGTGCTCTTTCAGCCTCTCAAGAAGAGTCCGAGCATCGCCCAACACCTTTTCCAAAGTGCAGGCCATTGACTGGTGATGGAGAGCTCCTGGAGGTAACGTTAACAAGCTACTTCACACAACTAGCTAGGTGAAAACACCACCCAACGGTTAATAATGTTGCCTAGCTAGCCTTAGCTAGGCTAGGCAGCCCCAAAGCCTTTAATGCAACTAATGCAAACTATGAGAGGCCTTTGGAAGTAAGTATGTGTTCGTAGACAGAGGTTAAAATACATGTAAACAAGGAGTCGAGCTAATATAACGTTATGACGTCTACAAACTGCGATAAGTTTGAAGTTTCCGTGAAGCACAATTTTGACGTCACTTCCGCATTTCTGCACAAAAAGGGGGCATTCAAGAAGGAAACATGGTGTGGCTGTATATGTCGACTGTTTATCTAAAGTCACCCAGTTTGTGGAAAATCAATTATTTTAATTGTGGGATTTCTAAGTCAAATGTTTTTGAGGTTCCAAGTTTTTTTTTCTTCCGTTAGTCTGTATCCGTTTAATACCGGTGTAGCAACTATTGTATAGCAAGCTACAGGCCTGCCAGTTTGATCAGTCATCTAAGATCTAATAAATGAGCATTATAGTATATTAAATTGCTTTCAATATTGTGAATAGGTAAGATTATTGTTCTTTATGTTATTTCAAGAGTGGGGTGAAAGTAATGCCTGTTTCATATGATGTAAGTCTGTAGTTTCCCATCCATGGCATAAAATGTAGAATTGATATCTTCACAACTTCACCCTATCACTAATATCAAATGAATGGACGGTTGAAATGATTTGTGACAAAATTACATTTCCCCCTACAAGGTTTATAGAGTGATGATGTACACATACTTATTATCCATGCTGATGACTTCTACGTTTAACCATCAACATTTCATTCTTGAACCCCCCGAGTTGCAACGTGTTGCCCCAGAAACTACATTGTAAGAGAAGATAAGTCGCCATCGGAAAATGAATGGAGGCGCTTCTGTAGCAGAGCGCCTATGTGGGCGAAATGTCAGTCTCTCTGAAACTACTGAGTGGCATTTACTGAAGCTATATTCCGTTTAAGAAGTTAGTTATTTAAAAAAATAAAGATGACCAGTGTGACACCCAAATGTCTGTTTTCGAAGAACACGTAGCATCCTCGCGCAAATGCTCATTTTGAACTCATTCATTTTTGTAATCCTCCACCCAACTCACCCATAAGTCATTGCGGGAGCCCTACTGCAATGGCGTTACGGCTGATGGCAGATCTTTGGCAACTCTTTTCTTTTACTGCTCTTTGGTTGTCCTTCTGAACGCTGTGAAATATCGCGGTAGTCTCCTCCCTCATCACTACGTAATGTGCCGTGCTGCTTCTAGCGGCGCTGGTGACAGTGCTGAAAGCTGTTGGGGTGAGTTTTAATTATTTTGATAATTTCAACTAACTCTATAAACACTTGTTTGTACAATATTACGAAAGATTCCTCTATCTCCTCCGGGGGCTCTTTGGAATAAAATCTGCTACTGAGCTCTAAGTAGACGTCAATATGCGAGGCTAGGGCCTGGGTGGGGGCAGCGGTGTTTTTCCTCACCATAAATCACCAACACACACGGACCAACCAGCATGCTAGCGAACAGTAGCTGCTAGCCAGTTAGCATGGTGAACGGCCTAGCTACATTGTTAGCGGCGAAAAGAGACGAACAGTCTTTTAGCAGCCCTCTACTTTTAAGACTGCTTCTAGGCTATCGTTACAATTGGCTTAACTGCATTTGCGTGAAATGACTATTGAAAACTTGAGTGACACATGAGCTAACCGAAACTGATAAGCACGAGTTCCTCAACGTCTGTCGCAGTTTCTTTGTTGTCCCGTCCTCGTGCCGTTAGCCCCAATAACGTCCCGTTCTCTTTTGTATGGAGAGAACGTCACGCTAAGCTCCATTTAAAAATCGGACAACTTAGTGACATTGATTATTGGCAAACGTACACACGTCATAGAACATGACTGAAGACATTTTACGAATCGGTAGATTCTTTTCTTAAATTCGGCATGGATCTAATACACCAACCAGCCCTCAATTGAATACAACTTTTAGAATGCATTCGCACTTTATCCCTACAATCATTTTCCGATAAGTCACTGTGGAGGGCGATAAGTTAGCTAGCAGTGTGAACCAGATCTACAAGTTGACATTTTATTCAAATAAAGTGCTGTTTGGTGAATCATTTGTATGCCGCATTTGCCTGAAGACACCAACGATTCGCCAGTGGCCATAATTAATGTTCCACTAGGTATATAGTTTTACCGATAAGTAAGGTAACTCTAAACTGTAGGCTTTTTAAATGGAGTTTGGCGTGACCTTCTCCAAACGCGATAACGACACGTATCGTAGCTACCATGCCATGAGCTCCCCGACCAGAGCCTACAAACCACATACCCGTGGAGTTATTGTCTCGCGGTTTGAATATCTCAAAATGGGCTCGATAACTAACGTTAACCCACGGAGTTCGCCTCCTGTCAACGCAAATTAAGTCCGCGAAGCAGTCGTGTTAACGCCCGAAAACCTTGACAGTCACGGCATTAGCAGACAGACGTTAGCTACTACACTAACGTTAATCTGCTCGTTTGTCTTCGTCCACTCAAGGGCGTTAACACTGCGAGACACGATTGTGATTAACGGTTTATTATGTACGTTATCTGTCACCGCGAAAAGTTTATATTTATGAGTTTGACATGCTGTCGTCCCGAAATGTGCTGGCTAGCTTGTATGTGACGTTTTCCTTAGCGTTGTTGATGCTGTGCTGGGCATGCCGCAGCGTGCCTGGTCAGGCCATGTTAGCACAGAGGCTGGTGGCTTGCTAGGAAATCACATGGCTACTTCTGTCAGGGCGGTTGTTGTTCAGGCCCAGGCCAGACTCGCGGGGCTCGGCGCCATGGCATGGGCTTTCTAACTCATTTGATCGTTACTGCTGTGAATGCCTTAAGTATTGCCAGATATCGCAGTTTAATCATTACCGAGCTAAGCTGTAGTTTAATAACCATTAGAAAGAGCTGAAACAGCCAATCGGCGTTGGTGGTTCAGTGGGTGGACAGTGTTTTTTATTTTCTGCGACGCCAGCAGCTGAAAAATGGGAGCTCATGGACGAGTTGTCTTGTTCCTTGCTTATAACCTTTAGCCTACTTATCCAATCCAACTTGTGATGACTTGGCTTCGTTTTGCTTCACCACCAGGCTGTACACTAAACTCTGTCATCTTGCTTAAGGGAATGCAATACCCTTCACAAGTAACTTAAATGGTATTCATCCAAGAATTACAAAAAACATAGGTGAATATTGGGTAATCTGAGTTGTACCTTTTTTAAGCAATAATTTACTTGATCAGTAGTTTTTTTGGTTTGTTTTCCGTTTGTTTTTTTCCTCCACAAATGGCCAACCTAAATACCAAGACAAAAAGACCCACCTCCACTGCTAGGAATTCCCTTTGACCAAGTTTTAAATTATATTTGAACCTACCCAGAAGCACGTGGGATGGCAGTGATTGCAACACAGTCACAGCAGAATAGATATCATGTGTCCCTGATCAACTTGTTTTCAAGGCACTGTATTCAGGTCAACAACACTCATCTTCTCTAACTTACTGCTGTAGATTGGTTCCTGCATTTCTAATAAAATATGTCGTATACGTTTTTCTTTCCACCTTGGTTGCTCGCTGGATCTTACCTACTCACTGTGAAAGGTGCGTGCAGTTAGTGTGTAGTTGTAAGCTTAAGTTGTATGATTAATAACGGAGGTCCACGCTCTGAAATGTGCCATAAATATCAGCATGGCCCAAGCTGGAGGTATGCACAAGGACTTGTTGATCCACAGCTCTTGCCTGCTGCATCTAGTCAGCTGCCTGGCATTGTGGGCTGTGTCCAGAGGCATCTGGGGAAAACCTATTTTTATACTTGAGTCTGGGGGCAAAGAATCTAGTGTTCACAAAAACACCAAGGGCCACCGGTCCAGAGGGCTGTTAGTGTTTTCATATGACAGCAAATATTGACCTCTCATTGTCGGTTAATGGTATAGTTGAATCTCTCTGTGATCTCAAGTTGGGTTAAAATCTTGCATCCCTTGGCCCGAAGCTTTAGTCTATATAATTGTTCTGAATCATTGTGTGGCGTGCTTGAAGTCATTAATTTTGTTCAGATACACCTAACAACTAACCATTTCTACCTTTTTCTCAACAGTATGAAGTGAAACGGAATCAAATTTTTGTACCATCCGCAACTGCTTCAAGTTCAGATCATAACGAAACTAAAGAGAAACATCCCAAAACAAACAAGTTGCAACTCTCAAGACACATGAAAAAAAGGATCACTTCAAGGATTTCAAACACAAGAAGCAACCAAACGCTGAAACGACCAAAGACGAAGACAAACAGCTGCCCAATTGTAACACGCTGAAGAGAAGCAATCCTATGCCTACGCAAATACTGAGAAGACTATAATAATTGATCTGAAACCAGAAGTTTGTGCCTACTCAACAGCTTTGACAAAGCACACGTCCCAACGCTGCTCCTAGCCCTCCTCATCCTCATCGCACCACCGACTCACCCCGGGGTGCGGAGTGGGCTGCTATCTGCTATTTTTCCCTCCCCTATAGTCTCCCATCTATCTCTCCCTCCTTTCTCCTCCCACCGTTTTCATTGTACTTTTTTTTTTCTAAGCAGTGTTATTGCACCTGCGTTTGCCTTTTTTTGCGCTAGATTTCTCCCTTTTTTGCTTTATGCAACCATCTAGAACTTGTGCCAGAAACCTGTAACGAATAAGTGTGTGTGTGTGCATGAAGAGATCTGCAACAACTTTGTAGTCATCAAGATCCCGACCTCTGCAACTTCAAGACACCAATTAAAGGTGGGTCTCAAATGTTGGATCACTTTATACAATTAGACATAATGGATTACTGTGTCAACTGTACTGCCCTGGCATTTTGAGTAGGCTAGTCATCTTTTCAGGTTCGTCTTGATGTTTTTTGAATGATTTCAAGGTCTTCAGAAGGCCTTCCTCCAATATGCTGAATTGTCCTTTATTCCTATAAGGGATTTTATCACTTCTACAAAGGAATCATCAAATTGCCCTGCATTGACGAGAACATAACTAGGAAAAAGGGCAGGTTGGGTGGAATTCAGATTGAAATGGTGAAATTGACTTGGTGTTTGTGTAAATTAACCTAATACTCAGATGTGCAAACACAGATTGGGGAATGCTTTCAAATCTGCTCCAGTTTTCCAGCTGTGTTGACATGGGGCAGCAATGTGGAGGGTGTTTTTAAATCACTGTGAACACAAATAACTCAATGTCCAACTGTCCTTTTCAACTTGACTAAACATTATGTGACACTCACATAAATGCGTGCAATACCATTTTTGACATGGCTTTTACTTAAACTGTATTTGGCTTTGTGACCTCCTGAATCAGGGTTTGGGGTCCTCAAATTTCAACTGGCAGCAACCGAATGTTTATTTGTAGCAGCTGATTTCACTGATTAACACCTTCAACTGGCGAGAGGGAAACTAATCAGTGAAAATCCTGCATACTCTTGGCCCTCAACAGCACATGTTTGCCTTTCCCTGATCTAGAACGATTGTCATGACCGATACCGAGTTCAGAAGATCGGTTTCCCACCGTAAAACCAATTCTGTGAACTAGGACTCTTTCCAACTTTGCATTCCTCAAACTGAATTGCCACCATCTCTAAACAAACTTGTTAAATTTGATGATGGGACTGTTTGGCAGCCTGCCCACACCCACCCCGCACCATTTTCCTACCCTGTCCTTAAGTCGTGTTCTCCCTGTTGTTGCCCTTCCCCCCCCCCTACCTGAAAAAGCCCACAGCTCTTTCCCTGTGATTGTGACACTTGGCACACTGGCTGACCTATCTGCCTTACCCGTTATTTTTGTCCCTCTCTTAACCCTTGCAGACATCCAGCGGTGTATCATTGGGTGGTTGCATAAAAATATTACTTAACAGTCAAACAAAAAAATTCACACAAGTAATCAAGTTCAACAAGGGCTCAAGTTTGGGCCAAGTTTATGGGAAAATATGGGCAGCCCCTGGAAAGGCTTTGTCGAGTTTACCTTGCCTGCGTCGCCACCCACCGCGTTCGTTAGCGCTGACCTGAGCAGCACCTCCCCCGTCGGACTCAGC
>CABFOQ010015928.1:18982-34753 GCA_900660455.1 Gephyroberyx darwinii | reverse complement strand
GAAGTGGCTACAGATGTGAGGCTGCTCCCCCAAGGGACAGTCATCTTTGAGGACATCAGCATTGAACAGTTCGAAGGCACAGTCACCAAGGTCATCCCCAAAGTTCCCACCAAAAACCAGGTAAATAGTTTACCAGTCTGACAAACCCAGTTCTCGTGTCTTTAGAGAGGCTTTGGCTATAATCTCTCATCAAGCTTCTGAATCTAAAACGGTAAAATGTACAGCTTGACCCTCTTCTCACCCTGCCCTTGCAGAACGACCCGCTACCAGGTCGTATCAATGCCAGGATTGGCTTCACTGACAAGGAACTGCTGTTTGGGGAGAAGGACACCAAGTCCAAGGTGACCCTCCTGGAGGGAGACCATGTGCAGTTCAACATCTCCACCGACCGCAGAGACAAGCTGGAGAGGGCCACCAACATCGACATTCTCTCCGACACCTTCAGCTTCACCAAGGAGACGCGTGAGATGGTGAGGAACAGGGGAGAGCAAGTAATTGTCTTTAAATTAATTGACTGAAGTAGTGCATTAGTTTGTGTGGTATCAGTGTAAAAATGGACTTCATCTTTTGTCTGAGCCTGCATGAGGGATGAAGTCTTGTTGCCGTAAACCCATTTGTAGTAACCTTTTTAGTCATTTTTAAACTGAGTGCTTGATTGTGATTGAAGAATGACAATATAATTGTGAGATCCATACTGATTCTTACTCCAAATGACAGAAAAACAAATAAAAAAATTGATTAGGTTGTTTTCACATAGTTCTCTTTAAATGAACCACAAAATATCACAATCTAAACGGACTACTCTCAGACCACCTCCTGAGATGGTCTCAGTTTGTACCGTTTCAGAGGGTTCACTAAAAGTGGCTGAAATGTGAAAAGTGTGAAGATGATTATCTCAATTATGCTGACATGCCTGAAGAAAATTGCCTAAATTCACATGATTTTGTATGATTTGAAGGATAGCCACATTTATTGTTTAACTGAACACCCAGGCAGGCAGTTGCACCTTTACCCTGTTTTCTGTTTTCCAGGGGGTGATTGCTGCTATGCGCGATGGCTTCGGCTTCATCAAGTGTGTGGATCGGGACGCCAGGATGTTCTTTCACTTCAGCGAGGTCCTCGAGGAGAGCCAGCTGCACATCTCTGATGAAGTGGAGTTCACAGTTGTGCCTGTAAGCCCTCTTCATATGATCTATTTTTTTATTTATTTATTTTTTGGACAATTCTACACAAAAATCCTGCTTAGTTAAGAAATGCTGAATGGAAATTAAGATGTCTCCCGTCCTTTCAAGGACATGCTGTCAGCTCAGAGGAACCATGCAGTGCGTATCAAGAAGCTGCCCAAGGGCACAGTGTCTTTCCATACCCAGTCTGAGCAGCGCTTTGCCGGTGTGGTGGAGAAGGAAGTCATGGCAGGCACCACCAAGAATGCCAGTCCCAGCAAGAGCAAAGAGAAGGTACCTTAGCTTACAATTTATGTGTGTTTTCCTTTCTTGTGCTCTAGTGTGTTTTTATTATTTTTCCTTTCTGAGACCAAAGCATCGCTGTAGTTAAATCTAGAGCACCCCCGGTGCACTTAAATACAACTTCACCCATTAATTTTTATTTTTTTATTTTTAACTTGAATTGATGGCCAGTTTTAGTTTTAATGTTCCTTTTTGCTTTCTCCTCCAAACCTCCTCTTCCCCTTCATCCTCCTCTTCATTAGAAAAAAGACAAGGTAGGACTGAGATCTTCTGCATGAAGCCATCTCTGAGAAAAATAATAAAGATGCAGGTTTTCCAGGGCAAATTTCAACTGTTAGTGAATGTATACTGGTGTTAGAGGTGTAACGATTAGTCTGGTATCAGAATCGAGAGCCCAGGATTTTTTTTGGGGGGGGGGGTAGTGTCTGCTTAAGACTCTTAGTCTTAAGCATATTCACTCAGGTACTTTATAAACACAAAAACTGCAACATGTTTATCATTACAGGTTTTAATATGATTTTTTTTTTAATTTAATTTAATTTAATTTTTTTTAAATCTCCACTCAGAACATGTTAATTTTGTCTTTACAAGCCATGTGAGTAAAAACAGAAATACAAAAGAATATTCTGCTCAGTTTCCTTTTTATTTAATTTGACTGAGCATTGTTACACAATTTTCAGTGAGTATTTTGATCAAATGAAACATTTGTTCCTGTAATTGTTCTACAATAGGCAATACTAGGTGGTAGTAGTAACAAATGTTAATTTGGTGCTTCTCACATCGGCCGATCTACTTGAAGTACCCAGTACTCGTATCGGTTCTGAAAATCGGTATCGGCTCACCTCTGATAGTGTATACATGACACTAACATTTAGTTTAAAATAATTAACCCTACTCAATTCCTCGAGCTAACCACTTTTATGTGACCAATCCTAAAGTTGACAAATGTAGAGCGCCATGATTATACCAATAAGCTACTCATTGATTGGTCAAAGCGATCTTTGAATAGCGATAGAAAAGGGAAATGGATGAACTTGATGGGACAGTTTGATACAGGGTGCATTCTCAATCAAATCAGACGTTAGAATATTGCAGGATTCCCAGATGCTCTAACACATTACATGTACCAGCAGTAGACTAAGCTAATGCTAAGCTAATGCTAACCAATTAAGATGCTACAGAACGTGGCGTGGCACACATTGGTTTTTCATCTGACTGTTTAGCTTAATGTACACCACCTTTTTATCTAATGCACTACTTGCTTTGAGACATTGCTAACCTGCACCAACTTGAACATTGGTTGTCACTGGTGTTTCATTGCAGAGTCCAGCCAGCTTACTGAGCCTCAGTAAGGAGTTATCCAGAGGAAGTTGTTTTTTTTCACAGGCTTGGAACTGCAGCCAACAATCAGTAAATCTAATGTAATTATTTAATTTGCTGACTTGTTGCACCCGCTGTAGGAAGCTGAGGAGGGAGTGATTGCATATGAAGATTGCGGCGTGAAGTTGACTGTGTCGTACCATGTCAAGGACCTGGAGGGAGCCTGCCACCCACAGGCTGGAGATAAGGTGTGTAGAATTTCCTCACATATTCTAGATCTGGAGGTCCTATACGCAAACCATCAAGGTGTGCAGCCACAAATAAGCTTGCATCCCAAAGATTTTTCACTACTCCTTTCTTCCCCTCCCTCACTACCACTCCTGTCCTACCAGGAAGTAAGTAACTTGGAGGCGACAAGGGGAGGAGTGGAGTAGGGAGTTAGGGGAAAGTGGAGGCCATGAGCAGTGTTGTACCCACACTCGCTATGCAGAAGTCAAGTGAAAGCAACAAGCAGTGTTCAGCGAGATGCGTGAAAATTGGTAGGCATATCCCAGTGTGGAGAGGAAGGATGGAGGGAGGGAGAGAATAATTTCTCTAAAGTTAAATTGAATCAAGATATACAGACCTACAACTTTATATTGGATGAAAAATGGAATAGATATCTTTTACTGGTATGTTTTGGTTCAGTTCTGCTTTACTGTCCAGGTTTCAAACCACTTAAGTGTTATTAAACCATCAGAATAGAGGAAAAGCCCATTGAGGCACGTAAAATTCACATGCTAGCATAATCATACAGTTAAAAAGGCATAACACAGCATCTGTCTAATCAATCATTTTTGTTGATTTTAATTGAATGTAAAAAAAACAATTAGGAGTATTTTGTCACCCTAAAATAGCCTGAATCAAGGCACTTCAGCATTGAATGTTATTTGGGGCCAATCTGTGGCCCTAAATGGTGTAGGATCAATTGTTCGCACAAGTACCACCAAAGCCCTCCTCTGCCAGTTTGTCAATGATGTCATCTTCTGTGTGTTATCCATGAAAAGACTTCATGTGCAGGATACAGCTGAGCATTCTCCACCAAAGGAGACTTCAGGAGCCACTTGTCTTGCCTCCTCCACTATTGGGACAGCAAGCAACATGGCGGCACAAACATCAGTTTCCAGGTTGTGGAGAAAAGGAGTAATGTTTGAGCTTTAGGATGCACTCCAGGACTACAGTTGGTCATAAACTTGGATTGGCTTAAAATTGTTTGAATTTTAGTCACTAGGTCACTGTGCTTTAAAGAACTGAAAGAAAAGGGGATGTGACTGGTGTTAATTTGTTTGTCCTCTAGGTGGAGTTCTCCATCAACGAAGTGAAGAGGACCGGCCAACAGAGTGCAGTTTCCATCAAAGTCCTCAACCGCAACACCGCCAACACCAAGAGGCTGCAGGGATTTGTCGCCACACTGAAGGACAACTTTGGCTTCATCGAGACGGCCAATCACGACCAGGAGATTTTCTTCCACTACAGGTAGTTGTGGATTCCAAGATGGCTGTGGATACATTACCGATCCCGCTACCACGGCACATGTGATCCAGGACATGATGTTGTCGTGGTTGTATTTGTCTGTGTGGACACATTCTTGTGAACTTAACTCAAACACAATAATACAACAGTGATAGCAATGTCATACTTGGTACAGGTACCCCCTATAGAGAAGATTATTAGATTTTGTTGTGCTTTACTCCTTTTTTTCTTGATTTTCTTGAAACTAATAACTTAACGCTTTGAGATACAGAGTTAATATTAATGCCACCAATGTGTTGCATCCTAGCAAAACTGGTTATGTTTTAATATATCATGGTCATTCTGGTAGGGTATTGGGCATCTGAGGTGCCTCTTTATTTTAGGCATACTAGATATCCATATAAACTATATAGGGCAATTTATTGCTTAGCATCCAATGAACAAGCCTTGTTATAAAATATCTCAATTTGTTTGTGTGCTCCCCAGTGAGCTGTGTGGAGACCTGGAGAACTTGGAGCTGGGCGACACTGTGGAGTACACCCTCTCCAAGGGCAAGGGGAACAAAGTCAGTGCTGAGAAGGTTACCAAAGTGGCAGCAGGTAGGATAGTATTTAATGTAATCTTTGTTTTTGACATTCGGCTTTCTCACACAGACGTTTTCCTTGAATCGCTGTGAATGCAACTGATGTGTGATTGACTGTTTTTCCCTGTTAGTGAATGGCGTTTGTGAGGATGTTGGTGTGACAGTGATGCTGGGGAAAGTGGTCCGTCCTCTGCGCAGCGTAGACCCCTCCCAAACAGAGTACCAAGGGCTTATTGAGGTCACGGACGAAGGTGGGTCTAAATGTTTACATGAATTGGGTATTTAGAAATTTTGGGCAGACTTTTTTTAGCATTCAACACTGACAATACCTTCTCTTTTCCTCATACAGGTGGAACTAAAGGCCAGAGTTATCCCTTTGGCATCATGGGCATGGCAAACAAGGCGGACTGTCTGCAGAAAGGAGAACTGGTTAAGTTTCAGGTGTGCACTGTAGCCCAGACTGGACAGAAGATGGCCTGCAATGTGGTACCCCAGCGTAGAGCCTTGGTGGAGTGTGTCAAAGACCAGGTAGTGATCAGTTCAATGTCTATAAGCGCCAACTAAATCTTCAATCTTATGTACTGAAATGTACTGCAGGGGTAAAATGCTACCAATTTGGAATGACGGGGGTACTCAGGTTGCTGTGTTTTTCTGCCCCCAGTTTGGCTTCATCACATATGAAGTTGGTGAGAGCAAGAAGCTGTTCTTCCATGTAAAAGAAGTGCAGGATGGCCTCGAGCTCCAGACTGGGGATGAGGTGGAGTTCTCAGTTATCCTCAATCAACGCACAGGGAAATGTAGCGCCTGCAATGTTCGCAGAGTCAGGTAAGGGCAGCGCTGGGCCAAGTGACTGGGCTAGGACCATGTGTTAACCTTGTACACATGGATATGAGCGCTGTATGCTTCAGTCATATTGGTGGAATTGCGGTTTAAAGCTGGGGCAGAATTTTTGGGTTGCATAAGCTTGGTATATCAGATGATTCATTTCCTCTCATGCCACTCTCACCATGCTGGGGCCCTGAATGTCTTTCTTGAAACTACATTATCTTCATAGTGAAGGGCCAAAGCCAGTAGTGACCCCACGTCCCGACCGCCTGGTGAACCGACTGAAGAGCATCACTCTCGACGATGCCAGTGCCCCCCGCTTGGTCATTGTGAGGCAGCCCCGCGGCCCCGACAACTCAAAGGTACGCCGGTGCCATGTCACCTTTTGTCCGTATTAGAATGAAATGAACTGGTGCAATTGACCATCGCAAAGGAACCTGTGTTCAATATAAATTGATTAGAGTGGGATCAGGATATTGGCAGGTCCTTAGTCTGTAAAAGCGTTTAAATTTAAGTATTAAAATGTCTTGTACACTTATTAGAGGTATTTTTTTCACTGTTCAGTAACTTGTTGGCTAATCAAACTTCTGAAACTTACTGGTTTTGCCAGCTTAAATTCAGTTCCAGTTCCAGGTCTGCCCTTCCAAAACCTGTAACTATCCTGAGAATAGTTAGGATTATGCTTCTTATGTAAACTTCAAGTAATTAAATTAATCTTTTCCCCTTTTCTTTAATGTTTTTTTTTACAGGGCTTTAATGTGGAGCGGAAGACTCGCCAACCTGGTGTCATCGATTGAGCAATATAGACCCACCCAAATTTGGTATAGGTGGGCTCAGATTAAAGAATGCTATCCCAAAATAGGCAACAGCAGGGGAAAAGGGATTTTTGATTTGACACACATGCTTCTACACACACAGTCTCATACATAGAAAACATGCACACACATACAGTAATGGGCATGTGTAACATTTGTCCCCGTCTACACCTGCAAGGGAACGTTCTCATTCCAGTTCCCTGCCTCCAATGTGTGATGTACTTGATACGGAGTTCCACACTGCAGTACACATGAGATCTCACATGAGAGTGTGTGTCTGAGTGTGTGTGTCTTGAGTGTGCGTGCGCGTGTGTGTGTGTGTGTGTGTGACGTATACTAGAAATGGTTATGTTATGGAGGTATATGATTTCAAAGGCCTTGTCCCTCTAAATCAGAGCGACAGTTGTGTGGCTGTCTTTGTCCCGACCTTTTTTTGAATCTGTTTTGTCTGGAATTCTGCACCTGCAATCTGTCCTTTAGTTTGCGTGTGCGTATGAGTGTGATTGTTGGCATGTATTTTGAACATCTGCTCTGTTTTTCCCGTATAGTCTTGCTCCTTTATTCGTGGAAACTAAAAATGGTTTCATTGTCAAGTTTCCACTACTGTATGCTTTCCTACAAAACAAATAAAGCAAAGCGAAGTTCCCTCCATAAGGAGGATCATATTTCTCATATGTGCGAGCTTAAACTGAGGATACTTCTCTGCTCGGTTTTTTTGAGCAGTTTTAAAATGCTTTATTCAAGAGCTGAAGTGAAAGCATGGTGTGTGTGAGTGTGATATATGTGAATGTCCAAGTAGTTAATCAAAGGGGATTTACTTTTACCAATCTGGAGCCTTTAGATACCTTTTCGGTATTCACATGCTCCACTTAAGCAATTTTCCCAGGTGCAGAATTCCTTGTGGCATCTTATATCCAGCAGTTCTTTTATACTATGTTTCTTTTTCTTGCACATATTTTTGCTTTTTTTCCATTGAAACTCAATCTGCTAATAATGAATAAAGTAAGAATAAGGTGCCTAAAAACTACAAGCAAAAGAAAAAAAAATTAGATGTATCCTCTGTCCCCAGCCAACCGCCAAAATATTCAGAACAATCTTAGGGTGGCTTTTTTTCTAGTAGAAATAATACTGGTATGCATCCCAAATACCTGTGGGTTGAAATATACTGTATGTAATGTGTGCTTTTTTTTTTTTTTTTTTTTTTTTTCCTTTTTTTTTTTTCTTAGGAGTCAAACTTCAAGATATAACAAAACAAATTTAACTTAAAGAAGGGGAAAGGTAACAAAGTATTAGAAATAATTAAGTTTAAAAAATAAAAAAAAAAGCATAAGAATCAGGATATCTATTATCGTGCTCGGAGACTGGTTGGTGAGCTGTTGTGCCTCTATGCGCATTAAGTTACAGTCAAAATTAATTTCAACTTTGGAGATCACTGGGTTCCAGCTGAACCACATGCAGAGGTTCTCCTGTGTACTTTTGTTAATGGTCTTGAATGAAACAATTGAATTAAAAGTTTTATGAAAATCACAAACATCTTTTTGTCTTTATTTTAGAGAAAGTATGCAGTTCTTTTGGTTTTACACACAAATAGTTGTGGAAATGACTCATGAAGTTAAAAGGAGGACATATTCTGCACATTGCCAAAGATGAACTCGGCCAAAATCTAGAAAACAATTTTACAAAAAGGCAATGACAAATGTGAAGGTGCAAAAACAAAGGAAGGGGCTATTAGAGTTAAACAGTTCAGCTTCACTCTATCAGTGTTCCTTAGAGGGCAACACAGTACCTATTACTGAAACCTTCCTAGGCAACATGCCACTTGTAGTGTTATCCATCAGTGTCTATGGGTCAACCTAACATTAAGAAGTGAAGATCACTCTGCCTTCAGTCCCATAAGCAATGGAGTGGCATAGAGGAAAATTAAATACACACATCGTCTCAATGCCATCTAGCGACTCTGGGTCTAATCCTGTTTACATCCTTTCAGACAAACCCACAGACAGAGCCCAGTTTATTGATCTGCTCTGTCCCAAGTGCCTAATAAAGTAATGGATATCACTTGGTAGAATACAAAGTTTTGGCATTGTAAGTAATGTACATTTGCCTTTTTGATTATATCATTACCAGATAGCTGCAGTATCACTAGGTATGGATAATACATTGACATTTTGGGTGTTCGGCCCAATTCCAATGTCCACACTAACGGACTTTGAGGTGCGTTCCCACTAAGTGCGCGAGGGTTTAGGGCTGTCCCACTGTCAAATCGTCAAGTGCATGAGGGCTCTCTCTCTCTTGCAGACTTTTTGAGCCCTTTATTCATAGTTCATAGCGTTGTGACGTTGAATACAGGGTTACAAGGGGAAGCCCGGGAGCATAAAAAAAACGGTAAACAAATGGAAGGACAAATGTTAATTCATCAACCATTTTAGTTTTTGCTTCATGATGCTGTTTTGACAAAACACAGTAAATTGATTATTTGCTGATCACCTCTCGTCCACTCTGTAAGACAAGAGCCTGGGAGACGTTCAGATCAGGCAGTCGGTCCCTTAAGTGCCTTGTTGTGAAGAAAGTAAAAAACGTAAAATAAAAAGTCCCAAACCCACAATCGTACGTAACATGCTTTGGTGTCGTCAAGGTAACGCGATATGTCGCAAAGTGCTGTCCCATTCCTATTTATACAATTTCGAGCCCTTGCAGCCTCTCGCACTCAAGCGTTTACCAGGTGATGTCACTTAAGTCTGTGAGGGTTCAGGGTTTAGGCTTTAGGGGGGACATTGGGATTGGGCCTTTGATTCTTTGCCATTTTGTAAACCAGTGGTCCTCAAATCCAGGCCTTGGGGTCCAGAGTACTGCTGGTTTTCTATTCTGCCAGGTAGTTTTCATTCTAGCTGTCCAATCAGTGATTGATTAAGACCTGGAATGCCAGGTGAATGCAATTAACTTCCTTCCAGCAGCACTCCAGACCCCGAGGCCTGGATTTGAGGAACTCGATTCTAAACCTTGGTACTACCCAGATATATTGTGAGCTCAGAGCGATGTGTCACCTTTTTAGTCTCTGATCTGGAGCTTTGGGTTTCAGACCAGCGAGTCCACCATTCCCTGAGCTCAGTGGGCCCCGTGGGCCGCCGCTCTTTTATCTGGCTGGGATGAACTGGAGCATGAGGAAGCTTGGAGTCCTCTCTGGGTGGGAACTTCCTGTCAATATTTACATCACTGGCTGGATTAGATCTTTGCTGGTTGACAAGCTTAGTTGAAACCGTCTTAGTAGCAGCACTGTCACCACCTTTTCTTGGAATCATTTCTGAATCCTCTTGGACAACTTTCTGAGCCCCAGAGAAATCCAACCCCTGCATTTTGCGTTTGTACCCTTCCAACTTGGCTTTGCACTCCACCGCCTTCTCCCTCATCTCCAGGAACTGTTGCTGCAAATCCTTCTCATGACCCTCCTCTGCCTTAAGTTCATTCTCCCAAAACTGGATCTGCTCAGTCTCTTCTTCAATCATTTTCTGTTGGGCCTCCTGTGCAGCTTTCCTGGCCCTCTGTTGTTGCTCAAGCTCCCGAATCTGTTTGTCTATAAATGCTATCTGGACCTGTAAGTCTTGCAAACAAGCGAGCTGGCACATTATGGTTTCTCTTAGGCTATTTTTCTCATAAATCTTAGCACTGCCTGAATCGGGCAGTTCATCACCTTTTGTCCCTGCAGTTCCTGCTACTGGAGTTTGCTCGAAATCTTTGCTCTCCTCATCCCTCCTCTGATTTCCCATGCAGCAGGATGTTTGATGGTCCAACTTTGATTTTGAGCTTTTCTGACCTCTGACTTTGCTCAGCAAGCTACCTGGAGCCGAGGGATCCTTGTCAACACTGACCGAAACAACCCCGGAGCTGCGATTCCTTTTATCAGTCTTCTTACTCTGCGTATCACAGGCTGAATGGTGAACTTTGCCTTTACCTAGACCCTCCAGCCATCCCCAGGCCTCCTCCATGAGTGTCAAAGATTTTCTTTTAGGCCTTTTCAGCTCCTCTGGTGGCTGCTCAACTTCTTGTCGCAAACGGGATAATGGTGGCAAACTTTGACGATGGGAACTCAGTGAACCACTACCCCTCCGCATTCTGGCACCGGCATCTTTTTTTCTCATGTGTGGGCAAGGCTGGTACCTGCCGCCTTTTGCTCTGCTCAATCCATCCCAGAGAGAGGGCCCGTTGTGAAGCAGAGTGAGCTGGACGTCCCTGGTCTGCTGACCGTACTTCTCGAGCGACTGCAGAAGGTGTTCATTGGGCGTCATGCTCCGTTCAAAGTCTTTGAATTTCTCCCGTAACGTGTAACGTCCTGGCTGACCTAAACAGAAGGACGTACGTGTTGTCGTCAGTTCGGTTGACATTTCAAACACAAGAAATCTGATCATTTTGTCAGTATGTTGACATACACACCAAGGGCTTGAGCCAACGCTATGACCACTTCTTCACAGGTTGTTTTCTCAGTAACGCCACAGACCACGCGCGGGACGCCGTCCACAGATACCTTGACTTCCATTGTATAGCTGCTCTGTGATAAGAAAATGTGTGAGAACTATTGTAAATGTTTGGCTCTTTGTAGCGGAGACAGCCAAATGACTCCTTAACATTCACAGTAATTTGTCTGCCCACTCTGTCGTGGTCAGGCTTGAAGGCAGTTCAAACAACAGTGTGGTAAGTGGCAGTAATGTACTGACCTTTACGAGAAACACACTTCATGTAACCGAAACATAAAACAAGCATTCTCAGTCAAAATACAGTGTACTAGTGTTTTGATGTAGCTGGAGCATGTAGTGTGTAGCCATGAAGATGACTTTGGAAGTCATCAAAATGTAGTTTGAAGGAGAACACAAGTTCGTTCAACAGGTCCATTTGCCCTCAATAATAAATACGCTCAAAGAAGTTTTAAAGTGCTTACCTTCTTGTCCTGACTGTAGAGCAGATCCTGGACCTGTCTGCACAAATGCTCTGTTAGGAGTAAACTGTCTGCTTGGGAGCAACAGTGGAGCAATTAAGACCAATTAAAATTCCTACAGGCATTCACCACTGGAGGACAGTTTATCAGCCCGCCCCTCTTGCATGGATTCCTATTTGCCTGGAAAGTTCAATGTGTATGAAATCAAATGACTAAAAATGTAATTTCTACAAAGCACAGTGAGATATGTGGGTATTGTGGACATGGAAGGATTGGCGTTTGGGTCCTTACTCATTACTTTGGATGCATTGACTGATTGGTCAAGTAAACTTAAAGCCAATTTCTTGTCTTCTTGAACTGAAACGCTCCATTAACTCAACCACAAGATTTTCTTTATTTGAAATTCCGCAGCACACAAATGGCCAGGGACTATTTTTTTTGTTGTCGTCAAACCACATACATCTTTAATTGTTGTTAGTAAAGTATTTTGTTAACCAATTATAATCTTGGTTTAAATAACTTTAATTTAGGTTTAATTCGGTAATATTAGATTTACTCAACTGAATTGGGCGACAGCTCCAGTTAATTTTAAATCTAGGTTTAGTTATTTTAACCCTAGTTTAACTAAACACTAACCTTATCACTAATCTTAAATTAAACCCTGTACTCTATCAGTAGCTGGCTGTTTATTACTGAGGTGGTATGGAGTCCATGGTTGACTAAAGGAGTGTACGTAAGCCAGCGTCTGAGTTATCAGTGAGAGCTGCAGAGTTCACACAAAATCAATGCTTGCAATTGTTTGTTTTTTTTCACAAAAAAAGCCAGCCGATGTGCAACAACCACATTATACTTTTATTATACTGGTCATGCATGATTTTTCACTTAGTGTCAAAAGCAGTTTCCAAACACTTATCTACGCCTCGAGGCTTTCGTTCGCTACATTATGAAAAAAGTGTCTTGCTCTAATAAATTGGTAGCCTTATTGTATTATAGAAATTTAAGCCAGTTGGAAATGCAAGTGTGAAAGACCTAGCACATGCCTGAGGTCAGGGACTGACAGGGGAAATAGATCCACCTCATTTGAGAGACGTGGGGCCCCCACCCCCTCATCATTGGTACCAATTAAAAATTTAACTGAATTCTTAATTTTTATAAGCTGTGCTGCTGATCGAGTTTGCATTGTAATTACTTGTTTTACAATAGGTCAATTGAATGTGCAGCCATAGTTTGAGCAAACACAGGGTCTATTGGATGTTCTGTTTCCCCTCGGGAGTGTTGCACCATGGAAAAAAACCTAAGGGGCCCTTTGCATGAAAATGAATGGGCGTTGTATACATTTGGTCCCAAGTGAGGATTATGTATGTAGGCTTTTTTTTGGATCTGGGTGTTCCTCTTCATCGTTCTCACAGGAAGAGTGATTTCAATCAAAACGGAACATGTAAACATGCTGCCGGTGTAAACGGTCCAAAGCTGACCCTCACTCTGAAGCACAAACAGTAACAAGTCAGTGCTATTGAATATTCTCAACGTCCGTTCATTCTTCTCAGTCAGGGATGGAATTATTCAGGTTTTTCTCTGGATTTCAGGTTTTCATGAACACAACACTCCTATCGATTTCTACTGGATTTCCTGTTCCTTGCATGTTTGATTCGCCTTTTTACTCATTGCCCTAAAATCATTCTCTTCCTTTCTAGGTACCATGACATGAAGTTTCTGTCCAGTCACTGCATGGCGCCTGGTCAACGAGGTGTCAAATACCCAGATAAGAGATGTTGCATGTAATACACCCTTCGGTCAGCACTTGCAGACAATGCTTTAAGCTGCATATGATGCTGGTATGAAACATAAACTGCTTTAGTCGGGCTACTCCACAGTGGGGGGGAGGAGGTTTCAGATTTTTTCCCCTACTTGCACTCCCCTACAAATACGTGGCCCCCCTGAACTTGACACCAGTTCTATTCGATTGCCAACAAAACATTGTAAGATGGCGTTGTATTATGACACCAGTTGGAAACACTTCTACATGTTTGCTGTTGAACACATACTGTCGGAGGTTCCTCTGTTGGATTTGATTGATTTGCCCCATGGTTTCAGTGTTCCTCCTAAGTTATTACAATGATCCTTGAAATTGATTAGTAAGGTTGAACTAGGTTAAACCAGACTTAAAGCAGGACAGTGGGGGAGCACCTGTTGTAATTTGGTAGTCTGACAGTCCCTCCTCCCAAGAAGTGATAATGATAGGGGTAACATGAGAGGGGACACTTGGACTCCCCGTTCCCCACGTAACCCATACATCCTGCTGCCAATAATCTCTGTGCTTTGTGGGGAGGGGCTTCACAGTCGGACCCGAGAATCAGAAATTGTTCTGCGAGATCATTGCGGGCCTTTGCATTTGTTGGCACTAGCCTGGAATAGTTTGTTCCTTGAGTTCACTTCACCAGTTGAGGGTGCTTGATTTTTACTGACCAAGCAAAGGGGACAAGTTCGTGAAGTTCGTCTAGCTTTCAGTGTCAAAGTTATTTTGAGATTGGTAATTGCATCTTAATTTGGCAGACATAAAGCCATGATTTATTGTTAGAACATTAACCCGATGTCTGGTGTTGAAGATAGCGTTACTCTTTATTCCGGTCTCAATTTAATTCTAATTATATCAAAGCTTAAACTCCAACACCAATAGCTTCTCAAACGTTAGATAATCTTTTCGCGGCTGAACTTGCATGCCAGTGTTCCTGCTACCCTCCTAAAACCTTCCTCACTGTGCATGTCTCACTTGATCTCTTGAACTGGTTGTACCTCTGAGGACTCTTGATATTTGGGATCACATTCCCTGAACATGGATGGCTTGTTCAGTGATTTCGGGCTGAAGAGTTTCTTAGGCTCAACTGAGGAGCAGAGGTGTAGAAGTGGTCAGGACTGACGAAGTTTAGGCAAATACTACAGGGTTTTTTCCTGCTCAATAGCCATTATCTGAGCCAGTAAGATAGCAAGTCATAACCTTGTCTGAATTTCAGCGAAGAGCAAATAAGTCAAAACTTCGACTGTCGCAAAAAATGTTGTCCAGGTGTGTCATAGTTTTTCCTGCCAAAGTGAATTTTCAATTTACTCTCATCATTTTCTCCATTTCTCCATTGATGTCCCCTGGTAATTCAGGGCAGCTGAATTGTGAGAGTGATACCTTGCTTGTCCACTAGACCAGTGGTTCCCAATCCAGTCCTCAAGTACCTCATTGTCCTGCAGGTTTTATGGTGCATTGGCAAATGCATGGCAAACTCATGTTTGCTGCGGGCGTCCATGTTTTCCCGAGCAGATGCGCTGGAACGCATTTGATTGGAAGTCGGGAATACCGACTCAGAATTATCTACTTCTGAGTACAATTGAATGCACCATTAGCTCCAGCTCGACTCAGGCACACCTGAACCAATTAGAGGCCTAAGTGCCTGAGTCGAGCTGGAGCTAAAACCTGCAGGACAGGGAGGGAGTACTTGAGGACTGGATTGGGAACCACTGCAATAGGTCATTTAGTGCAGGTATCAGGTGGCTATAGTTTTCAATCATCTTGAGCAGGAGCGTCCAATCATGTGCCATGGAGGGCCAGGTGTATGCAGGTTTTCGTTCCAACCGAACAATACACCAGGTGATTCGACCGATTCACACCCTCAACCAGAGAGGAGGGACTAATCAGTGAAATCACCTGGTGTAGGCTTTGGTTTGAATGAAAACCTGCATACACTCGGCCCTCCATGGCACATGATTGGACGCCCCTGATGTTGAGTGTTTGTTTGGAGCAGCGTAGTCCAAAGTTTCTTGAGGTCTTCGAGTCGGGCTGTCGGCCTTAACTGAGTTAGGCCTGTTACACCATTATGTTCTCTATCCTTAGCATTTTTTCTTAGCATATCCTTAACATTCAAAATAAAATCAGAAGAGGTTTCATTGACTTCATTGGCTAAGAATTGTAACCAAAGTCTCCTGACTTGTTTTCTTTCTTTCCGTCCCTCAGTACAGGGGTTAAGTTCCTGCCACTGTTTATAGATTAGCAGCATGGAGCTAATGGTATGTTGTTAGTGACAACACTTCAACAACACTTGGCCACCTCTGTTAAAGGCGCATATATTCTGGCACCTGTTGCGGCTAAGTTGTCTCTATTAATCTTTCCACGTGACCACCCATCTACCTACCTATGTGTTGAGGAACTTGCACAGCTATCACAGTCCTATATAACACCATACCTTCTCTTTCTCTACAAGCCATGCCTCTTCAGTGAGTCCTCGGTGCACGTTGACTACTTAAAATAGAGTTGCGCACATAGGAATCCCCCCCCCCCCC
>CABFOQ010015928.1:7678-18962 GCA_900660455.1 Gephyroberyx darwinii | reverse complement strand
CCCCCCCCCAGTTGCGTTGAGGCGTATCCCATGTGGCCACAGCGGGCTCTGGTTACACAGGAGGCAAAGAGCTTAATATTGCGGAGGCCAGACACAAGGCTCCACACTTCCCCCGATACAGTGGTTCAGTGGCTGACCAGCCTTTGCCAGTCTTCAGGGAGCAGGGTTCGTGGAAAAGCGTCACCATGCCTAAAGTCTTAGTGCCAGGTGAGTATAGACAGTGTTGGAACAAGGCACTGTCCTAAAGGAAGGTCATCAGTGGTGGTGCCTCCAGATGATGTTTTGATAGCAGTAGTCATTTTTAAAGGGTTGTTTTTACATTTTTACCTTGACAGTGAACTATAAAATATGTTTCATATATATGTATAAAAATAACTGAGGAAAGACTTCCAATAATGTATCCAGTAATATTCTCATGCTTTTGTGTGGAATGTGTTTGCCAAACATTTTCAAAATAATATTGTCCCTTCTGCCAAAACTCCACCTTCATGTGCTTGTTAATACATTTTCAAACTATGTGCTTGGATGGAAGTAAGTATTTCCAAGTCTACTGCAAAACAATGATCAGAACTTATGTGACGGTTCTGATTGAATCATTTGTTTTTATTTACTAGTGGTGGTCACAGCACTTCCTGTGGTGCTTACCCTGTTGTGGTGGTAAATTCCCATCTGTTTGCCAAAGCCACTTAGACATTCAAATGGAGGGAATAGAGGATTTGCCTGACAGCTTTACTGCCAAGCTCACAGGGGGCGGGGTATATTTTCAATATGAAGTCCATAGTGACTAATATGTAGCCACCATAAGGAACCAGACTGGGAAACCAGGTGCTGCATTTATAAAAAAATGCGTTAAGCACTGAATTTGTGCTTGAGAAACTGTAATACATGAATCCCCATCCTCCAGTGATTTTCAAATGAAGCATTACATGCTCCTCTATGGACTGAGAAAATTCTATGACCCTTTGGCTTATGAAACCTGGATAAACTCAAAAATGCATGGTGGTTGAGCTAAAAAGGCTGTTTCTTAGTTCCTAAAATATTGACATTTTGGAGATTTTGACCCAGCAGCAGTGATATAAAGTATGTTTCTGTGTTACATGCTGGTGCACAGCAGCAGTACTGAACCCAACTGAGTGGTTGGGCATGGGCAATGAAATGGTATGACAGGATGTTTGATGGCTGTGGCTTGTCAGCAAATTCTCCCAGGTAATTTGACATCAGTTCAGGTCATGCAGTGATCTCATGTTTAATGTTGTACTACAAGTTTTTTTTTTATTTTTGTTTTTTTTATCATACTCTGATTGTCTTCATCAAATGGTTAATGGCAAAAAGCACTAAAATACACAGTTGAAATTTACTTGAAAGATACAAGCCATTCTAAATGACCATTGGAAAGGGTTACTAATCATAAGCGCACCTCCAACAGACACAGGGAAACTGGTGTCATGCACACTGTCGTCGTTTTTTTTTTAGAAGGGCAAAAAATAGAAATGTAATGGTCCAACCAGCTGCTGAGGAGCTCATTGGCTTGATGTCAGAACTAGCGGGGTTGGGTTGTTGTAATGGTTTACTAGAGGGTAAAGTATGGGCGTAGAATGCATTAGAGACCCGTGTAAACATACGTATCATACTCAGACTTCTCACGGTAGCTGGGGCATTCTGGTGTGGCTGCAGGTATTTCCCACCCATGTTGCCGTTAGGTCTGCACAGGCACAGCCAAAACAAGTGTAAAGGGTTGACGCAACGTTGTTTTAGAGTTCAAATTCATCGAAGTCAGAAGGAAGTGATGTTACTATCTGAGGCTGCAGTTAGTTCAATCATGGTTGAGGGAGCTCTTAGCAGTTCACCTGCTCCCTTGCTACTCCATTTGAGGTAACACACTTGTTTTGTTTCCCTCTAACCTGGACTGTCCCGACTGACTGGGGCATTTTTCTAACTCAGCAGAGGGGGAAAGTAAGTACGGAGCCGTGAAACTACCTAAGGAGGTTGAGGAAAAGATGTGAAGCATTTCAAATGCATGGTTTACTGTCTCGATGTGAGGGATTCACCATATAACCTTTCTCCATCGGTGATCAGATGCATTTGAATGAAATACGATGGAAATTGTCACCATTTATTGATTTATTGTTCACTTTACGTTCAATATCGGTCCTCAGCAGTATCCATCAAAACTGAACTGAATGTGAATATATAAATGAATGAATGGCTGGCCAGGTTATTCTCTGACTCTTGCACCATAGCAAAAAGTACCCAGGAGTGCTTGACAAGCAGCAAAAACCAAGTAGAAAAACAAGCCCTCTTTAACCGTTTGAGCCATCAAGGGATGGACACGCGTCTTTTATACCTCTGTGAATGCCAAGAAAGCACAGGAGAGGCATCTACACGTGCACAGAGATCATAAAAGTGCAATAGAAATGCGGTAACATTATTTAACACATTATTTTATAATGTGTTTGTATTTTTTGATGTTTGTACTGTGGAATGGAACCTGTTGTTCCTTTGAGACAACATGAAAGCATCTCTGCATGTGCCCTCAAGATGCAATAGCAGAACTTTGTCCAAGTACTGAGTCTAACTATGTTTAAAAAAGTAACTGTAAATACAATCTAACAGTCATGTGTCCTCTTATTTTATTATGCATCTTCACATTGTATATTCATCTTAAAATCACTCATCCTTTTACTATACAGTGTATCCTGTGTATCATTCCATGCTTTGCTTGCACTGGTAACCTCAATACCTATATCTAGGTATTGCACGTATTTATTTTCCATATTCTACATATATGTAATGATGAATTTTCTGTTCCTGAAATCTCATATTATAATCATAAATACTATGTTGCATTTTAACATGGGAATAGTGGGTTATTGTGTAATTGGGTGTGGTTGACATCTTCATGTGTAACACCTTGAACATCCTTTTAACACTATTTAACCAATGCTTTGCTAAACTCTCTCTTTTCCATTTTGGGTGCTCCTACTCTCTTGCTGGGCATAAACAGGTCAAAGTAAGTATGGAGTGTGAAAACTAGCACTTTAGTCAGATGCTCGAGTTGTTCTCTCGTAGTAGAAAGTCGACTCTTCCATCATTCATTTATTCATGCATTTGTTGTTGTTTAGAACTTGCTACATGACGATAATGGCGAATGAATGAATGAGGGATTCAGATGTTCCTCTCCCTGCTAGGAAGTGCATGTACTGTGGAGTTTGATCTAGAGAGCGTTATCTCTGAAATGAACTAGGGTGCTGTTAATGCTGTGCAGTATCATGGCCTTTCTTGTGAACTTGAATGCCGCAAGGACTATTTTTGTAGCATTTAAAGCGTAATTCTGGTCCTTTTCAACCTCAACCCTATTTTCATCTTTTTCCATCATACTGATCAATTCTGACCAAAACTTGGCTTGGGTATGAGGCTCTCCAATACAGTCCAAAAGGGCCAATGGACGCTCCCAAAAAAAAGTTAAAAGATGTAAATGAAAATGATCTAAAGTCATGTCTTTCTCTTTCAGTTTTGATGCTCTCTTGGCCATTACTTTAGCACTTCCTTGTTGACTCTTAGCATCAATGTGTTGAAAAAGACATGCTTTGGGTGCTGTTGGGGTTGTTTTTTGGAGCGTCCAAAGTTTTGCTTTAAATAAGCATAAACATAAGACCCTGCTGTCTTGTGTCCATGTGAGTCAAGCCCTCAGTGTGCTGTGTGTCAATGCTTCATTACTGTAGTGTCTCTATATGTTCGCAGCCCAAACTGGAGGTCAGCATTGCAGAGTTGTAGGGGCTGAGTCTATCTTTGGCCATGTATACGATGCATGTGCTGGAGTCTGTATACACCAGGTTAGGTAAGGTATACAGTATATATGCCTTTGAGCTTTTATGTTGTAGATGTATGGGTGCCATGTCCAATTGTTCCATTCACCGTCAATTTCAAATGCACACCATGCTTCATCTTTCAAGAATTTGTGTTTGTAGCTTGGCCCATGGTCGTCTGTCTTGGGTTACTGCCGCATGTTAATGGTCCTTTGCACCTGTAGGGCTCTGCTTTGGTTATACAAGCAGTGCATATTTTAACTGGCCGTTTGCAAAATGCCAACTCTATAACATGTAACACGTTTGTGGGTGCCTGACAGAGACCGATGATAAGATGCGGGCCTTCGCGGAGCAAGTCTTTGCGTCCGAGACCAAAGACGAGGACATCCGCGATGAGATCTCCATGTTCGACGTGGCTGAAGACTGCCCAATCCTCCACCATGAGCTGGCCTTCCATCTGCACACTGATGAAGATACTGAGAAACGGTAAGATAGCGCGAGTGTCCATGGCCAGTGTGTTTGTAACGTCCATATTCAGAGCCCTTTTTGCAGATTTTGTTCTTCTTTAGAACACCGGCTACCTAAATATCAAGATTGGAGAATTCTGCAGGTTTAAGAAAGACATTTTTTTACGACCTGAATTGGTTTTAAGACCAATTTAAAAAACAAAATTTTAAAAAATACACACCATTAACCAGTTCTTTCTTAACTTAAGATGAACATGCAAAGCAAGGTAAACTGTCATGGCATGGTGAAGAAAATAGCTCTATATATTTAAGACATTTTTATACTTTTAAGGCCTTACATTTAGGTAATTTATTTCAAGACTTTTCCAGACTTTTCAAGGACCTGCAGATACCCTGATATAACAGTACCAGTGTGAAATATACTCAACAAACACTCTTGAGCGGCTCAAACCAACCACTAAACCCCTACTGTGTGCCACCACTCATCATCCACAGCAAGAAGAGGCATCAACGCTGCCGCACCATGGCCGTACCCATCGCTGCTACCCAGACCATTGCTACCCCTGTATTGGCAGTGGAGGTGGACACGCCAACGTACCTGGAAGTGCCCGATTTCCAGAGAGTGGCCATCATCGGAGACTACGCCTCTGGGGTATCCTTTATTTTCCTTCCATATTATTAGGGTTCCCTGTTTGTCATAAATGTGTACACATAGTAAGTAGCTTCAGACCGATTTAAGTTTTATGATGACAGGGTATTTTACAGGGGAAAAAGCATAAATCAATGTTTTTCTGAAAATATAACTGATACTTGTTTCCATTGGTGGTTGTTTGCCTGACGATCATCACCAAGGTCAAAGTTTACTATTACGTCACTGCATGTTACTACACTATATCAGTCTCTGGGTCAGTGAACTCTTCCTACATGGCCTCCCTCACAGTAACAGAGGCCCATGAATGGAGCTCATCTGAGAGCTGGCCAGGGTTTAGGTTTCAAGAGTGTGGATTTGACATTTAAAGAGAGCGAAATCCTTTGGAGGGGCTGATCGTCACCTCAGCTATGCTCACAACCTCACATTTGTCAGAGTAAATTTCAAGTGTGCTAACCACATGTAGCACACAGCAACGTAATTCATACCACAGCTTCCCACACAATGCGACATGTCTAGTCTTGCCCGTCTCTTTTCCAATTCTAATATGTTCATACCAAAGTAAAGAACAACAAAGATCAACACCATAGCTGCTTGAATTTCCTCCATGTTTGCTGTGTTGAAATTGACACTGTTGTTGTGGGGGTCATCTCGTACCTAAATGACATATGGTGCGTTGGGAAAGCAATCTTAAACTCTTTTGGGCAACTAAAAAGGTTCTTGCTGAGAAGGTTCCTGCTCAAAAAGGTTCAGATTCCTGTGGTGGAAAAACAACATATGTAACAAGGTCTTCGCATGAGCGCTTCGTCTCCTTTTCGATCGAGTTCTGCCGTCATTTTTAAAATGGCAAAAAATATGGTTGCATTACTACAATACTCGCAACAAAAATCAAATTTTTCTGTGTCTCGATTGATAGAAGTCAAACATAACAACAACCTGTAACCCAAACTGTCCACACCTACTATTCAGGTGACCATGGATGACTTTGAGCTGTCCTGCAAGGGTGTGTACCGTGCCATGACCATCAGGGAGAAGTATATGAAAATGGCCTACCAGCGCTTCCCACTGACGGCCTCCCAGTACCTGCGCGATATCGAGGGAGAGTCCTTCAAGCCAGAGGATCAAGTGCAGCCAGGTGAAAAACAAACAAATGAGTTGACGCTCAATGAGTTGGTGGTCTGGGGGTTTATGTATCAGTAGGGGTGTAGTTCCTGAGAGGATGACTGCCTCCTCGTATGTCAAACCACAGGCGTCAAAGTATGGGTAGGAAAAGTATGGCACTCTCCATATCTTAGCCTCAGTGAGTCCAAATTTGATCTTGTAGCATTCAGTACTAATGTTCCCTCATTGTCAAAGACAGCCAGGGTCACATTTGACAGCCACCAGAGGGAGACAGAGACTGTCAAATGTGACCCTGGCTGTTAGTAATAGCTGCAGTAGTAGTAGTAGTAGTTGAAGTATTAGCAGAAGTAGTAATGGAAGAAGTAGTAGTAGATGTAGTAGCAGGAGTAGTAACAGCAGTAGTAGTAGCAAAAGTAGAAGCAGCAATAGTAGTACTAGCAGTAGTAGTTGAAGTATTAGCAGAAATAGTAGTAGCATTTACAGCTGTAGTAGTAGTAATAGTAATGAAAAATGGAATAGAAATCACTATTAAACATATTGAAAGTATTAAAAGTATAAATAGTTGTAATTATTATTTGTATGGAAACATCTTCCATCAAATCAAAATGTAGACATATTTCATGTCCAGCTTTGTGTTTTCAATTCATTCATCCATCAGTAAACCACAAGTCTCTGGTCTGCGGACATTGTGAAAGACTGCCAGGGTCACATTTGACAGTCTCTGACTCCATCTAGTGGCTTGTAGACACAGAGCCATTCTCAAAGTGAAAATGAAACTTATCTTTCATAATGCATTCCTATGGGGCCAAAAAATTGCAAATAAAATAAAATTGCAGAAAAAGTAAAAGTGTAATCAAAAATTTGAATGACCAATTGTGATTCCAGACTATGCTGAATTTTACAAAGTTAGAACGGCATTGACAGCTTAAATGGTGTAAAAGTAGTTGAGCGCTGAAGTTTTAGGCGGAAGAAGAGGGAAAAAATAAGTACAAGAACATAAGTGTTACTTGCTGAAGCAAGCACACTAATTAGATGGAGGGACTTTCCATACCATACGGTATAACGAACCAACACCTTTGTTTAAATGTTGAAAAATGTCCCTCTGTGCTATGACCCTACCATGTCATGAATGAAATAGTAAATCAGTGTAACATCAATCCTCAGTCTTCACACCTCCTCCCAAGAATGGGGAAGACCCCTTCGAAATGAAGAACCTGCCTGAGAACCTGGGCTACGTTGCCCGTATGAAGGACGGAGTCATCCACGTATACAATGATGCCGCGGCTGCTGACAAACATCAGCCCAAAGATCTGCCCTGCCCCGACTATGCCACCTTCATCGACGACATGAACTTCCTCATTGCTCTCATCGCACAGGGCCCAACGTAAGTCCTTTAAAATGTGCCGATAAGTCAACGTCCACTGAATTATATAGCAGTGGTTCCAAGTGGGGTCTAGGGACATAAGCATTTGAAATACCTCTTTCATTGCATAGCGTACCATAGTTCTATTTGAATACTGCATATATAGTACCTCCCAGTGTAGTTAATGTTAATGCATTTCTTTCGGGTTTGCAGCAAGACGTACACTCACCGTCGCCTGAAGTTCCTCATGTCCAAGTTCAATGTACACGAGATGTTGAATGAGATGGAAGAGATGAAGGAGCTGAAACTGAACCCCCACAGGGACTTCTATAACTGCAGGAAGGTGGGCCTGACCAGCACATGAGATTTAACATGGCCAGTGCTACTTAATCTAAAACATAATACATAAAAATCAATTTAAATCTGCACTAGGCAAGATTTTTATGTAAAACAACAACCGTCCTCCCGAGTCTCCATAACTTTTTGTCCTATTTGCCCAAATGAAATTCTAGTATTGGATATGGCCACTCTGCACACAGGACGTGATGAAAGACATTCATAACGATGATTTTGGAGAATTAGAATACAAAAGTAGCATACTTTGTCACAATTCTCATGAAGTGTCTTTACAAGTGTCTTTACACTTTGCTCCAATGGGAAGGGGTCAATGTGAATCTTTGGAGTGTAAGTAACTTAATTGATAGATGGCCTGATTTAATATGTCTGAAATTGAAAAAAAGAATACAAATACTACAGTACATCAACAGAAATAGAACAGAAATAGTAAAAGAAATGACCTCACTTAAAGGTTTGTAAAAAAATTGTTCTAAATACATGAATATGGACAGAAATTATGTGATATTAAATTCTAAACATGCTAACTTGTGTTTGAATGTGAATAGCAGGGGGAATATAAATTATTCTAAATCTCCAGATTTTGGTTTGTGTGTTGTCTGAGGATTTTCCTCACTTCAAGCTGACTGGCAAGCACAGTTTGTGTGTTCAGCTCCCTCTTTTGGTTCAAGCAGTTTCCTCACCATAACATAAACCCATCAACCCTCTGAAACATCTCCCTCAACTCTCTGCCATTGTAGGTGGATACCCACATCCACGCTGCTGCCTGCATGAACCAGAAGCATCTCCTGCGCTTCATCAAGAGGTCTTACCGCGTGGATGCCGACCGTGTTGTGCACATACTTAAGGGAAAGGAGGTCACAATGAAGGAGCTCTTCCAGTCCCTCAACCTGCATCCCTATGACCTCACCGTCGACTCCCTGGATGTGCACGCTGTACGTTATTCCAACAGTTAGTTGGAAATTATATTATATACAGTACTGTGCAAAAGTCCGAGGCACCCTAGATGTTTTTAATATAAATTTGGTCTTAGATGTTTATTTTTTTGTTTTCTACTGCCCTTTATAGTAAATTTTTTGATATTTAGAAACATTTTATTCTTTTTGAAAGCATCTTCCCTTTATGGACTATGACTTTTGCACAGTACTGTATTTATATGTATAAATTATCCTCCCAATCCTTTCAGTTATCATTTCTTGATCTGAACTTCTTTTCTCTTCTCTTTGTCATTTCTTTTAAGGGTAGACAAACCTTCCAGCGTTTCGATAAGTTCAATGCCAAGTACAACCCTGTGGGAGCCAGTGAGCTGCGTGACCTGTACATGAAGACAGAGAACCACCTCAATGGAGAGTACTTCGCCACCATCATCAAGGTCAGATTCAATATAGTAATAATAATAATAATATTAAATGTTTACAAAGTCTCAAATAAATACAAACATCACACCCACAAAATAAAACCAAGAAGACACCACAAAATGAGACTAGAGAGTTAAAAAAAAACAGAATTGTAAATATAATAATTAATTACTGTAAATCTACTCTATTGGCCTTCAATTCATGAGACAGTTCAATACGTTTACACACAAAATACCAGCTAACTTCCTAGAAGGGGAGGTTAAGTTAATGCAATGCTGCTTGCACCCATCAATCTAGTTGATTGATGGGGTGATATCCAAATAGATCATCTATCGTACATTGAACTTGCTGTGAGCTGAGACCGATTTGACCTTTGTATGAACCAGGAAGTAGCCAGCGACTTGGAGGATGCCAAGTACCAGTATGCCGAGCCTCGCCTGTCCATCTACGGCAGCAACGCCAGTGAGTGGAGCAAGCTCTCTTGCTGGTTCGTCAGGCACAGAGTCTTCTCCCCTAACCTCAAATGGATGATTCAAGTACCCAGGATCTAGTAAGTTATGATTCTGTTATTTTCAATATCCTCTCTTTGACCCAACTCAGAGATATTCTCAGAACTATTCCCGCCCATAGTTCTCTCAACAACAGGTCCACTTGGCCTACTTTACGATATTAGATTAATTTGTTGTTCTCTTCTTCTTTCTCAGCGACATCTTCAGAGGCAGGAACTTTGTGCCCCACTTTGGTAAGATGCTGGAGAACATCTTCCTGCCTGTGTTCCAGGCCACCATCGACCCACAATCCAACCCTGAGCTCAGCATCTTCCTCCAACACGTGAGTCAGAAACAAAAACGGTTGGCAGTATTAGCCTGGGTACATCAAGATAGGAAATCTCCGCAGAGGATTTCAAAGGAGTTCTTTATTCTTTATTTGGATCCCCATTAGCTGAATCTTTATTGTCCCCGAGGAGAAATTCTCCTTGCAGCCAGATGCATAAAAATATATAAACCTAGATACACAAAAGTACATAAAACATGGCACACAAGTCATAAATGAAGAACATCATCATCCATCTATAGAACAACATTAAAATAAACAGCACTAAGAGTGGACTCCTGGCTATCCTATAATAAATGTACTAACCAGAATTAAGCAAGTTTATAACTGTTAGACTTGTGATCTAAATCTATGTAGTGTGGCTCTGACTTTCCTGGCAACCTGCTGGTCAGCGATGTCAGGTATCTGCGTCAACTTGACACCAGTGATCTTTGCAGCAACCTCAACTGTATTCTCCATTATTACAGCAATTATGGAAAAGATAACAAGAACAAGAAGCATTTACATCACAGTTGACATCACCAGACAGATAGACAGTACAACATGAAAAACACTCCAACATGAGCATTTGCAGGAATTCTACATGTGCTGGACATGTCTTTAAAGCCATGGGAGATGCAAGGTTTCCACTGTTTTCAGTGTTTTCCTGTCAGTTGACTAGCCGTGTAGATGCTGTCAGTTGCTTTTTGGATGTATATTTATTTTGTGTGATTTGGATAGGCAAGGAATAGCGGCTTTGCAGTTGCATCACAAATCTCCTAACAACTACATCTGGCGCCACCATGGAGGTTATATTACAGTCATTTAGCAGACGCTTTTATCCAAAGTGACTTACAAAGGTACATGACACTATGTGGGGCTCGAACCCGAGTGCCTATGTGCAAATAATGTCTAAATATATAATAACTGGACAAGAGAAAGAGAGATACCTCTAGGTTGTGGGGGTCCACTGAGTAATGTTATAAGTAAAAGTGAATAATCTGATAAAGCAGAATTGTTTCCAAAGGTTAAAGTTAGGTGTTTTTAGCCCTCTACTAAAACACTAAAACACTGAGTTGTAGGTTGAGAAGAGTCAGCTCAGTTAACCTTAACAGTGTTGGCTAGCTCCTACTAGATATGTTTGCTAGTGTGCAAATCACATTCATCACAACAGGACAGTTAGCTAACCAGATGTTAGCTAGCTAACAAGCTGGCATTATCTAAACAAAATGAATGAAATGTATCAGTGGTGAAATGATCAGTTTCCAGTCAAAAACAGCACAGAAATCAACCATGTCTATTCTGTTGAGTCGTGTAGAAACTCAATCAGCTGTTCACAGCCACTGTTACCA
>CABFOQ010015921.1:18874-46772 GCA_900660455.1 Gephyroberyx darwinii | reverse complement strand
AGGAAGTCTTTACATGATTGCCCAGGGCCACAAGTCTGACTCCAGCAGGAATACTTATTTCTATCGCCACTATTGAGCTGCTGCAACTACTGGATTGGGTGGCGCTGAATCCTCAGGGTCTCTGTCTGTCTCACTGGTAGCCTAGTTTACTGCTGCACAGCATTGAGGAAGCCTCTTGGGAACTGAAGGAAATACAACTATAGCACCCAACGCCCTGCTAGAAGACCAGCACCTTGTTGTTACTGAGGCCTGCTGGTGAATGATGAAACAAACAATGATGAAAAATCTGTTTCTGTTTGCCTTTCACACTCTTTAAAATAAGAAAGTGTCATCTGATTAATGTTAAGAAAAAATAGCAATTGCAGTCAAAGTTTATAGAAGTAATGTTATAGTCAAGCTAATGGTTTAGACTCACTTAATAATCTAGACGGCTAGCTAGGCTAGGTAACGCTAGGCAAATCAATAGCTGTGCAAATAAATCCACTGTATATATTATATAAAATAAATCTGTGACACTTCTTTCTAAGCAGTAAATGGTATTTTGTATGCTAGCAATCATTCAGACATTAATGTTGAGTAAGATTTCTTAGTGATTCTTACTTGGATAGCAAACGTTATATTTAGAAAGCTATACCTAGTTAAGAATGCTCACCAGATATGAAATGATCTGAGCAGACTTTGTACTGATTGCTGTCTGCCTCAACATCTTTATGATTGAGGAAATCCATAGTCCATTTTCTCAGTTTTTGTCCTGGATTCTTGGAACTCTAAAAAATTACTTCTTCTCTGCTGTTTTTCCTGCCTTATCGGAACAGCCAACCACACCAAAGTGGACCATGGTGTTTGCAGTATTGACAGCAGCAAGTTAGACAAGGCAGTTGTGTTGGAACTACGTGGTCATCTCCCAACATGGTGTCTCGAATGCCTCTGCAAAGCCAATTCTGGTAATAGTAAAGTGTGAACAAAATTTGGTCATGCATTGTACATACATTAGGTATTGAGTTCTAAACATGAACACAACTTCAAGAAAAGTCTAACAAACTTTCTGTTTGAAGGAAATGAGACAAATATATTAACAAATCATTCATAAATGGCCCAATTAATATATGGCCTGGTTAATTTGAATGATTACAGTCTTGGGCATGCTTTGTTAATGTTGGTAAATGCAACTGTATTAGTTAATACCTTAGTAAACATGACCAAATTGATTTGTGCCTTAGTTACCTATTAGTTCAACATTAGTTCATGCATTAACTAACATTAGTTAAGACAACCTTGTAAGACAACCCATGGGAAAAAAGAGACAAGCCCCTTGAAGCCCCTCCTACAGAAATTTCAAAAGCTAAACCGTCTAATAGAAAAAACAAACCCACTACTATTGTTTTACCAATTCTAATCCATTACCTGCTTTGCTCTGTGTGCTGTCTGAATTAAAGATTTTATTCAAACAGAGCCTTATCCTTACCCGGCTCCCCCCGGGTTCGCTGACTCTTGGAAGTGATGTCAAATGGCTGTTGATCTATTGGAGCATGTAGGACACCCTCCAGCAATGCATGTTAATGTAGGTCCAGTAAGTTTAATTAGGGCTTTCACAGGATATCTTTGCCTGCTTCCATTTCAAACAATGGCCATAGATTTGACTTCAGAGACCAACCCCTGGCTGCATTAGATTTAGCAGTGATCTAACCTTATTAGACATAGAGACAGCAAGGCCAGACAGCAAGACCTCTTTTGTTTCTTTAAAATCCAGTTCCTCATTAGAACTGTAGTTGTCTTTTTCTGAAGCGTTTGCTGCTCACGTCTCTGGAGATATTTGGCACCAATCCTTTCTAATGTATGTAAATTCCTTGGTGGAAGGCCAGTTACATGCTCTTCCAGCTGGTGTTGCAGAGACACTAGAGAGAGTGGAAGTGGAGCTAGCCCATTGGAGCAAGGATTAAACATTGTGATTGGCCTCTATTTGCATCTCACTGTGAGCAACACTGAATCTGTATGTCTAAGGACACACAGACCATAAACAAAGCCTACCCTAATTGATTTGACAAAAACAATGTGATTCACTGTGACGCACTGCGTTTGAAAAGCAAAAATAAATTGCATCCAAACCACACCCACCAGCTTGACAGCCTTCCCAAATGACTCATACAGCAGTAAACATGAAAGGTGGCATTCAATATCAATGATCAGTCAGTGACAAGGCTCTACACTCCACTATCTTAGTGGTGCAGACCTGAGGATTAAGACATAAAGTTGTCTCCATTAAATTTACAGTACACATTTCAGTAGCTGTGAGCTCAAGCCAGACAATGCTCATTTGGAACTGATTGACCCCAATATTGCACCCCTTTCCCTGGTCATGTCGATGGTCATGATCATACGCTTAATGTGGGGCTTCTGAAACCACCATAATATGCTCCACACATCCACTCAATTCCATGAATAGGCTGAATAAGAAGTCAGTAGTTAGTGTGTGATTCACATCTTGTCCCTATGACAACCGCTTTGCCCAATAACCTTCATGATTTTTTTTACAGCACTGTGTGTGTGTTTGTGTACTTGTACCTTTCTTACCATCATTTGTAATGTATTCATGAGAGGATATGCTAAGATTACTCCATATTTAGTATCTGTCAATAGGAACTTGCAGTTCAGACACACATACAGCATGAATGGCATGAAGCTTTAATAGGAGCCCAGACATTAGCATAGTAATGATGCACACACATACAGTATGTGCAAAAAAAAGTTAATCTAATCATCACAGAATTTTAAGTGGCTGTTTTTGCAAACAGCAAAATGTGAACATTCAAAGTGCTTATTAAAAGAATTGATGAAAATAAATTTAGTTAATTTCAATCAGTTTACTTGAATCTGTAGACAAATTACTTGCAGATGGCACTTTTTCTGAGCTTCTAAAAAACTTCTAAACAAAAGTCAGCTTTGTGTTTTCATTTTGTTTCTCTGCAATTTCCAAATCATGGACAGGGGGTATTTAATTTCAACTGTACAGTATGGTGATGGGTTGAGTTTGAGCCAGCCTGTAAAAGGTCAACTGGTATCAGCTGCAATCAGCATCGAGTACATGAATGGATTGGCTCGGCTAAATGACGCCTTTTGAAATGTGCCCGGAAAGACAGAAAACATGAAAGCAGACAGTATGGAGGATGCTGCTGCTGCCGAGGGAGTCTGTATCTGTAAATTATTTATTATTCATGCAGAAAATCACAAAGATGGATAACAGAAGGGTCAGCACTGTAGTAACTGACTCTATTAGGTCCCAGGATGCCACCACAACTACAGGAGAAAGAAAAACACAATATCATTCTTTCCACTTTCCAGTACTACCATGCTGTTAGGGTGAATAACACACAAACACACACACAGACACAAACATGTGTGCGCGCACACACAGGATTCATTTCAAAATTATACTCATCACCTACAAAGCCCTAAATAACCTGTCCCCTCCCTTCCTCTCCAACCTCCACCACACCCCTACCTGATCACTCAGGTCAGCTGATGACAACCTCCTCCAAACCACCAGGACCAAGCACTGGACCTGGGGCGACAGGGCCTTCGCAGCTGCTGCCCCCTCTCTCTGGAACGCCGTCCCCAGCCGTATCCGCAAGATCAACACCCTTAAAACCCACCTCTTCAAAATCGCCTTCAACACCTTACCTTGTTTTTATCGTTAAGCGTCTTTGGGTACTGTGAAAAGCGCTATATAAATGCAATGTATTATTTATTATTATTTTCTGTGAGTGAAAATTCTGACATACAAGCACACATTTTTTCTACAACCTATCACATCCAGTCAAAACGTTCTCACAAGTTTTGCTACAAGATAGCCCAACTTAAAGAAATGTGTTGATTGGAATGCATGCACAGTATACTTTACTTGAAATGATTAAGTTACTTAGGGTAGTAATTCTAAGTTGTCCATACTAAATCTAGAGTACATCTAGATTGAATTATTAAGTAATCTATATAGATGTTTTGGAGTTATTTAAACTCAAGTGTAAGTGTAGTATACACTCAGGATATATCTGTCATTACATCATACAATTCCTATTCCACTTTACATAAGCCAAACAAGTACATTCACTTAGTTTATTTTAAGGCAATTAGTTTGCATGCTTTTTTCAAGTAAAGTCAACTAATTTGATTTTACAGTGTATGACACCTGCACATATGAACAGTATATTAACTTTCCTATTGGACACAACTGAATTCATGTTACTGTAAAGCTGTATAATTTGACTTCAAATGAAAGACACATTGAGTGGTTTTACATTCATGTTAAACAAACCGTGTCCTGACTAATGTAAGCACAGATGGAATTTTTATACACAGCTGGTTTTCATCTTTTCCCTAGGGTAAGAATAACAGTTGGGGAAGAAGGCCTTTCAAACAGATGCCTCACTGTTAGGTAAAACTACTAAAACATGTTGATGACTGACTTGGTAACCACATTGTTATGTAAAGCACTTCAGTGCATTACCAGGCAAGATAAAAAATATTCATTGTGGTATGGAGGAGATGGTATTAAAATGTATACGATTAAGATACTAAAATAACATCCAAAGCCCTGTTAAGATAAAAAGAATCAGTTCCACATTGCTATATTATATGAAAACTAGTGGTAACCTTTGTAGGACTATGTCATAATATCTTATTGTCGATGAATTGTGATAACAACAATATGTGGTACTTTCTATCATATTTTAGATAGTTTCCACTCCCTGGGGCTTTTGATGCAGAACAGTGTGCCATCTACTGGAAGGGGAATTATTTTATTGGAGAATTAAACCTTGAGAATTCCCACGTTTGACTCTGAAAGTAAAAATCAGATCACACATTTTTTGTTTGTTTTGTTTTTATGTTACCACTAGAATATATAATCACAATTATTTTATTGAGTCCACTACCAAGAATTTGTCATGCTCAAATTGAATAATTGAAGTCAAAATTGGAGGCTGTTATACCAGCAAAGGGGGGACCAACTCCATATTAATGCCCATGATTTTGGAATGAGATGTTTGATGGGCAGGTGTCTACATACTTTTGGCCATAGGGTATAATAATGATGGACCTGAGCGGAAGAGAAGAGGTGGCATGAGGATGCATCAGCAGTCTCTGGAACCACCGTAACCATTTTAAACAACTAGGAAAGGCTTATTTTATAGTAATAAGATGCATTTGGCACTAAGTCAAACTTTTCCCAGTGGCAAAGTTACTATGCTATGCTTACTATGATATGCAGAAAAAAGATATACTTAAGAAGAGGAATAAAAATGAATAGCCATTGATTGGTTGGCATTTGAAAGTGCTCTCTAACAAACTGTGTCGCAGTGTATTTATTACCTGTCTTAAATTGCATAAATGTATAATGTATAGCGAGTTTTGAGATGGCATAGCCTGCCTGCATAGTGTTCTGTCATTTCTGTTTAAGAGCCCATGATATGACCATGTTACTGTATAAAATATAAACTGCAGCAAGTCCCTGACACCACAAAGAATAAAATGTTTGGTTCTTTTTCCCATGTTTCTCAGCACATTGTAACAAAGTCTTTGGAAACCGCAAAGGCACTTACACCCATGTGGTTGTTACTGCTGCTAAAACATTGTCTCAGGGTGCCCAGTAGGTTGAATTAGCATGCCAGAACAAATAGCTTGTCTTAACACTCAGGATTTTTTATACCCACCGATCTGCACAATAATTGCGGCTTTTAGAGAAAAAGAGAAGAGGACATATCTACAAGCCAAAATTTCATTAGGGCTGTAACTTGATCCATTGTATGGCACGGCTCATAGTTTTAAACCGATTTGGCTCTGTTACCGCTGGGTCATAATTGGCAGTTGTGTCAGCAAGAGCATTTTCAAAGAGTGATTGGTCTGGCTGAGAGGAACTTTCTTGTGAGAATAGTGATTTCTAATTCCATTCAGTATCTAAAGGCTGGCCTGCTCTAATTTTTCTTTCATCCATCCATTCCCAACTTGCTCCCTGAATCTTGCCCCTCTACATCCAATGTGGCTACAACAACAAACATAATGTAAAGTACACATAAGGTGGTGCCTAGCAACACTGGATTATTGTGATTGGTTGAAGAATTGAAAAGACAATGTTTTTTCTTCTTTTACTCCTTGCTGATTAATGGCTATAACCAGATCTTTTTTCCTGGCACAGTAAATGAAGTAAAAGGAAGTGTGGAGAAAGATCTGGCCACGACTAATGACTCATTTACTTTCTTTCCAACTGCATCCTGTGCTCAGCACTGAAAATAAACATTAGAGTTTCAAGATATTTAGAAATCTGTCAAATCGATCACTACGCAAGATTCCTTTCAGGACATCCAAAACGTTTTCCTGCCGTTAATTGAGAAATTGATAGTACCTTCCTAATGGAAATTTTTAGTGCAAGTTGATGGAGAACAAAGCCATTTCTCTCAGAATTGTCTCATTAGATATCTTACTGCTAATCATTGAAAACATAAAGACCAAATTATAATGAAGAATATAAACACTGTTGTACACTCAATGTATGAAATTCTTCTCAACATCCTCAGAACACCAATGTGAATGTGTTCATGGGTGAGGGATATGTTCAGGCACGATAAACAGTTTATTTTAATTTATCTCAATGAATAGCACTATTCTGCTTAGCTTAAGCCAAAACGTCAATTAGGTGAGAAGTGGTGAATACAGTAAGCAGTGATGGACAGGAACTATGGGTTACTTTTTTACGTTACTTTCAAGGTATATACTATATATGTTTGCTCTTATACTCCTTGGCCCCAGGAGTGCTCAATGGGAATGAAGTGGGGGAGGCTGTACAGGTCAAGACTGACAGTTCAACACAATCAAAGGCACACGGACACAAGCACATACAGTACATTGGTACCTAGGTTTGATACAGCTGATTTGTGCAGATTGTGCATAGTATAAGAACCTTTGCTGCACATAGTCTAAGCTATAACATTTTTTCCCCCTTTTAATAAGTCATAATAGCTTCATCCACATGGCTAACTTCATCCTAGACTAGAGGCAGCATATTTGCTGATTCAAATAAAATAGTGGGCCTTGTTTTTACCAGCGGGGCAGTAAATGTATACATTTCCTGGTTAATGTGAGTGGAAAACGCCAGTCACAGTAGCGCCAGGCTCTCTCAGTCCTGTCCCAACTACACATACCTTCTCAATATCACATGGCTAAAATACCTCTTTGGATTGGCTTCTGTAGAAAACTGAGATCTGAGAGACTGGAAAATTCATTAATCTAACACTATGACATCGGAAAATTGGCGGAGGCAGACCACGCATTTGGTACGTTTTCATGCATCCCCTCCCGGTTTACCTGCATCACAAAGTTAAGATGGAGGCATCTGAGACCATTGTACAAACTGGTTCACACTAGCATGTGTGTCTCTTGGTAGGCAGATAAGACGTTGCTGTGTTGACAGCCTATGTATTCAATGTAGATGTCATTTTTCCAATATGTTGATGCCTGATTGAGTTCATATTTTAGTCCAATAGTGGATGTACTAGCTTACACAACTCAATTCCATCCATGTGTAAAAAGATGTGGATGCCAAAACATGCTTGCCTTTAAGAGTCTAGTGTAACATAACTCCATGAGGCCTGTTATCTGTTAATAAGGCTAGAACAAATACTTGTCAGCCTATCAGTGGCACAATGCGCAATCAATGTGTTACATAATTGCAGTCAGCAGGACACTCAAAGGAGCGAGAGACTCGCTATCGTGACTAGCGTTTTCCACTCACATTAACCAGGAAATGTACACATTTACCAGATCTACATTGGGAAATGTGTACATACCAACTCATATATACATACCAACTCATATGTGCACATAGATATTACTCATGACTGTAATGTTTCTCATCTAGTTTGCCAATCCATTGCTTAAAATATCTGCATTACATTGAGAGTGTAAATCTGAGTTCTTTCAGCTTTCAATCATTTTGCAGTGAGTTCCATGAAAAGGCAGCAGACTATATATAAGCATTTCTTCCTAATTCACATTCATAACATTTGAAAACAGACAGAAAATAGATGATAGACAAAATGTATTAGGTTAATCAGAGATTGTAATATGATCAATTTGCTAACCCCTAACTGTATCTTCACTGACTATTGGCCCAGATGATGCTCTGATGAATCAGCACGGACTCTGCTCAATCTAGCCTGAAATCTAGCCATTGCAACAGTATGACTCTTCCTACAACGTAGGCCTACACAACGAATATGACCAATACAATTCTGGGGTGTGATAGTTATAAATATGAAAGTTTGATCCAGCCAAAATGCTAAATAGGAAAAGAAGAATAAACAAAATACTCAAATAGTGCACCTATTGGTGTAGCTGTGTTTACAAGTAAAATTGATAGAGAAAAGGATGCAAACACCCCTGCAATCAAGTCATGTTTGACATGTCAAACCCACCAATTAATCTTGGTCAATACATCATTTGATTGAAAATTTCATTTCATTCACTTCATAGAGGAGAGGAGGAAAACATAAGTGTGCCAGATGACAGATTATGATGACAAAATAGTTATATATATATACAGGCACCATTTTGTCTGTATTGCATTTGCATCATTGATTCATTCATTGATTCATTCACATATCTGTAGCACCAGATGACACTAGCGCCTCCAGTTCAATTGATACTCTTGTAAATTGTCTATCCGGCATTGTTAGCTGGATGAATAACTTTCTTAAATTAAATGAATTCAAACAAAGACAAGACTGAAATATTAGTTATTGGTAAAGGCACACAAAGAGAAAAATGATTAGGTAGGCTGCAATCTGGCTCTACGGGTTAAACCAGAAGTAAGGAATCTTGGTGTTGTTCTCAACTCTGAGTTAAGTTTTAAACCACACATTAATAATGCCACTGGAACTCTTTACCCGATGACATCCGCCAGGCACCATCAATTACTTAAAATAACCTAAAACATACAAACACATTTTATTGGTTTGTAAAATGTATTCTTTTTCTACTTTTATTCTTTTGTATTATTTTACTTTTATATTATGTATCCTGTCTTGTCATTGCTTTTATTGCTTTTTTTTTTTTTATTGCTATTTTAATTTTATTATTGTTATCATGTCTTGTCATTGCTTTTAGGGATTTTATGGAAAGTACTTTGAGCTACATCTTATGTATGAAAAGTGCTATATAAATAAAGTTTATTATTATTATTATTATTATTATGCATTCATAATTTATCATCCTGTATGAGAAATTCGGTTTGCAGATGGAGTAAAAGTCTACGAACACATAACAGATCACCACAGCATATACGATACAGAAAAACATCAGTTGGTAAAAGCACACATAAAAGCAAGACACGCTACAGCATTTCATACACATTAAAGCAGCGTAATTGCAATGTGGATAAATGAGACCCTGGTACTTATTCTGGTTTATTCTTGAGATTAGACACTGTGAAGTACATCACTAGGACATCAACTCATAAAGCCAGGAACGCAACACGGAAGGCATTAGCCTTGCTTTCAGTCAGTTGTGTCTCATTTATGCCAGTAACATTACTGGCAATTTAGACCAAGGTTTTGCTAAACCAGTCTGCAAAACAAAAGGTTATAACACATTGAACAAAACTCCATCAAGGTCATCATTTTACCACACTATAAAAGAGTTCATCTTCTGAAGGAAGAAATGAACACTGCTGTACCTTCTTATAGATTGCATCTGTATTTGTCTCAAAGCAAAGTTTGCTATCCACAACAGAATTCATTGCACTGTGACACAAAGTCATCAACAACATGACCATGACTTACGGCAAAATAGTCTAGATCATATACTTGGAATTTACCACCCTACCTCAGACCACCCGTGCTGCAACAGTTTCATGCAACAGCTGCAATGTTTCATGCATTTCCTCTACACAAGATAAGATTTGTGATTTTGGTTTGTTCTTAATTTAACTTTCCCTAGCCCTGCTAAAAATGGTAACAGGAGTCTATTACCTATTTCATGTGAATAGAGTCCCAGTTAGTGATTATTTTGATACATTTCTAAAAATGCTGAAAATACCCTTAAATCGAAACAGTAAAATCCTGTAAACTGGCTCTTAACACAGATGTGAGGTGAGAATGAAGACATATAAGCACAAAAAACAAGAGTTACGATCATTTGAAGAGTTTGTGAAATCTGGGAAATAAATATTGTGGTATGTCAAGCTCTCAGGAATGAGTTAACACAACTGTAAGCAATTCTGTGAGAACCAAAATATATTACTGGAACTTGGATAAAGAGGGCATTATCCAAGTTTATTAAAAATACTCCAGACTATTCCATTAAAAGAGTGGTCAGAGGTCAAGAGGAGTTATCAGATAACAGAGATCAGGATTTGGGGCAAATCCCACATAACCAAATCTAGAGATACATTTAAAAATACCTGGTAATGTTCCAAAACCATATATCATAATAACGTAAACTGAAAAGAAATAATATGAATGAATGTGGCAACATAGAATTCAGCTGCAGTAAAGAAACAGGCATGCAACAATATACAATATAAGCAAGCAATATCTTCTTTGAATAATGTAAAGAAATAGACCTGCATGGGCAGGTTGATTAAAAGATCAGAAGACAGATGACTTGGTGAAAGTAAGAGAAGGAATGGAAGCCTTACACTGTGTTGCATTGTCCTCCAGACAACCCTCTGGGAGCAGCAGGAAAATAAAAAAGAAAAAGATTTAATTGCACATCGGAGAAATAGAGAGAAAGAGTGAGAGAGAGAGAGCATGGGAGCAAAAGAATGTCTATTAGTTAGCGAAGCAAAAAGGTAAATGATTAAAATGCTGCTGAAATATTCAGTCCTCCAGCCTGATCTCTCTGTGATATTCAACACCTCAAACATTATATTATGTCTTTTTCACTGTAAAATCTGTTCAAAATCTGTTACAATCAAACCCAATCAAGGCAAAGACCAGGACCTGCATGCATAAAGCAGCTTAATGTTACCTTAAATTAGCAGTTTAAGAATCATTCCAAACTGCCAAATCTTGGGAAAATTTGAAGAATAGTAGTAATTTCATTCACTACAATCTTTGTGCCCAATACTACTCTTTTTAAACAAAATAAAGCAAATAATTTATGCTTTTAGTGTTTAATGTTTAATATTTTTCTTCTTTCTATGTCGTAAAATTGAACTTGAACTTGTTCCGTGTTCATCTCATTTTAAAAACAGAAGATTATCGACTTAAGGACAATAATGTATTGGATAAATAGACTAGCCAAGGGGACAGCATGTAAAGCTATAGTTTAATAATAATCAGTAATGTCATGAGCACCTATAGACACATAATAGCAGCCAACCATTTCTAACTTGCAAAAGGTGAAAAGCAGATTTTTCTCTGAGGTAGCCAAGATCTTTCTTCTTACTGAAGGGTTCATTTAGATAAATTATATTCCATTCCAGGTCTGTGGCTCATGGGGCTTAGTGTCACAACTTGTCAAGAGGCCCAGAGCTTGATTATGGACAGCCTCCTATACAACGTGTTGCAACAGCATGGGGTGGTGCAATGATCTTTTTACAGCCCAAACTAAAGGTCATGTGGTGTTGTATTTTGGATTATCATTGATCAAACTAACCTCAGTTTCAACCTTTCCAAACCTCATTATCTCCTTGCTTCTCTCTTTGGGCACAGTGCAAAAATTATTAGGCATAGGCCATTTTTGTGATTAGGTAAACTTTGTGATTGGGCATTCTTTTCTAGTAGCACCTGCCCTTTCCCTGCTGTAACATTCAATTTTAGGAATGCAGCCTAAATAATAAGATGTCCAGCACACTAGACTCACTCTCAACAGAGAAGTAGTAGAAAACTGAGGTGGGGTAGTACAGAAGGGAGCTTAGGGTCTATCTGGACTACAGGAATATGACTTTACTTCTTTTTCTTTTGGGCCTTAAGCCTTGGGCTTATGCCTTAAACTTGGTTTGCAGTTGAGCTGCCTCGACCAAAGACACCAAAATTCCTTGAAATCAGTTGAACTCATAAAACCAGCAGTGAAACCTCCACTGTTCTGAGATTTGTTTCAGAATTTGTCCATCTGACAAAAATGATGTGATTGAGGATTATTTTCCACTTGTCAGCCAAGTGTCTCCCTGTCTTAGCATTCAATGCCTATACAATGGTGTTAATAAAGTCCAACATCTCACTATTATTTTGCTATTTAACATTAAGTGTGTGTAAACCTGAATGGCTCATATTGTTCAAGTCATCATGTTTGAGAATAATGTTATGAATGGCAGGTAAATCTTTTTCTGCTGAATTTTAACTTCCAGTGATTCATCATTTTTTCACAAAGGCATCACAAGAGTGTTGGTTGGCCTTCCCTTGTATCTTCTCCCTTTGCTTACCAGTCTGTCCAGGCTGGTTCCAGCTGCTGTGGTGGGCCTCTCCTCAGGGGTGTAAGGCCTAAAGCGAGCACTGAACACATCTGAAATGCCACGTGCAGACCTGCCCATTCCTGAAGGTTTCGGCTGACCGCATCCTTGAAAAACCTAAAATGAACGGGAAGGGAAAAAATTACCAGAGATTGGGTAAGCAACAATTACAGCACCAGGGGTAGGGACAAAAGAAAGGGAAGGTGTAATCTGTTTCAGATCTATGGAAGCATATTGCATTCATCTTGAAAAAGAAAATTGCCAATTTTGTCTTAATAATGAAATCTTTTACCACAATTACAAGATACATCTTTTCTATGAATTCTCAGAAAAGGACGAGGCTGAATTTGTTTTCCGATTCACAATTCTATAAGGGAGTTAGGGAAAAATTTAAGGCAAACCCTACAGTACTGTGGAAGTCTTAGGCACACGTAAAAACATTCCGTAAAGCGAATATGTTTTCAAAAATAATGAAATGAAAAGTTTCTAAATATCAAAAAATGCACTATAAAGAGCATGAATGTAAAACACCAATGCAGAAAACCAAAAAAATAAACATCTAAGACCAGATTTATATAAAGTAATCTAGGGCGCCTAAGATGTTGGCACAGTACTGTATATCTATTTCTAACCCTGTAGAACATGTTAATACACACGTTTTTCACTGCAGCTATGTAGAATAATGTTCATTTTAAGATATTTCAATAATCATTATCTGAGTAATAATAATAATAATAATAATAGAGTAATAATAATCAACATCTGAGTTATAACAGATATCCGTCAACATTGGTGGCCCAAAATGATTTAACCCGCAATATGATATCACAAACTTACAACTGCGAGCACAACAATATGGCATGACAAGTGTTGATGAACAAATTAGAGTCCAGGTTATCAGCTGTCCAGAACAGCATGAAATCTACATTGGGCCAGGCCCCAGTGTATTTCCTTGCAGACATCCCTTTTGATTGTCCAAAAACATTTCTCCCTTGAAAAGCCCCTGCCAATTTGCTCTCAGCACCAATTTTGGCCCCTGATTTGAGATAGAAAACCATATTCTGCCAGGCTGGAACCAATGGTATGTCGCAGGGCCTGAGTTTCCCTTTACAGGACATCTGTCATATTAGTGACCCAAAATGATTCAATCCTTGATATGTCACAAACATGCAATCGAGGGCACAACACTGGTCTTATTTCAACATGACATTCTGCCTTCAAAATGGTAATAATGGCAAGAATGTCTTTTGGGCCAGACTAGAAACAATTTGTTTTTAAAATATATGAGTATAAATGTGTTGTATCATGGTGCAAAATAATTTAACCCATAGAGTTTTGAACTTAAAAAACTGATGAGATCATGATGATTACATCATACTGTAGTTATTAAAGGATAATTAGGATAATAATTATCAGGATAATAAGGATAATTCTGGCAACAGTGAATATTAAGCCCATTTTCCTGTAGATTTGTACATGCTATTATCAGTGAAATGATGATATGATATCCAAATTATATCCAAACCAAATTTTTGTAGTGTAGTAACTTAATCCATGGAAGAGATGTGTGCCTATATGTTTGCTAGGCCTCACCCAATTAAGCATTAAAAATACCATCATTTGTGAATGAAAAAAAAAACAACAGGTCCAAACTCTGATAGACATTGCAATTACCAGGGAGATATTTATGTTGTAATCTCATAAATCTCACGAGGTGATCACAGCACAAGACATCTCTGGCCACACACTGGAATGGGGTGAGCCTGAAGATAATCTTTTTGGTTCTATTAGCTTCAGAGGTTAATCTTTGGGGGTGTGTCTGATGGTGCCAGGTTTCATTTGAGTGATGCCTGTTCTGTGAAATTGAGTATAGTTCAAGCAATAGGTTTTATAAGATAACACTTTAAGTATTAATTTGTTCTAATCTTTGTTTTGGAATAGGTCAGCTAGAAACAAATTGCAACCCTGAGGGTTTCTGCTTTGTAGAGAAGAAAACATTTCGGTGTTTTTGTTTTCTTTATAGCTAGCAAAGAGACACCCAGTGTCTGTTATCCTGAAGCAGAGAGCTGAATAGATTTTATACATGGTTCTTATTATCAATGACTTTCCTGTACTTGATGATTATAATTAAGCAAGCAACAACATGCAACTGAAAGTTACTATGAAAACAAAAAAGGTTGTCTAATTTTCCTGAAATTTGAAATAAAGTTTTATTTTTCATAGCGGAGTGAGACAAAAACAGCAGTGCAGGCCTCTCGCTGTTTGAACCTGACATTAATCAATTTGCAGTGCACAGCGGTTCATTGTGGGAATAAATTGTTTTAAAATGGCTTAGTCCCTAAAGGCTCTCAGAGCCCAAACAACATACCTTTCGAACAGATCAGCTCATTAGCATTCCTCCCTGACCTGTCTGCTGGTCCCTGGCTCAGATTGTGATGGAGCACTCTAATGTGCTACATGGCCCTCATGACAAGGAGTCTTTTCACTAATATTTGTCAATTCTTCACAATGATTACAATACCACTTTCCTGTACAGCGTATAGGCAAGGTGATTTTCAACGGCTCTGAGTTGCAGGAATAAAGGTAAACAGCTTCATCTCAAAGCAGTGTGGCCTGGCATATTCTCCAAAGCTTAGCAATTGGGTAAGGCCTAGATATGTTTCAAATATGGATGTGTGGAAAGATTGTAATCTTAGAACAATCTTTCAGGTAAGTGCAGCCTTGCAGGAATGGTTATTCAGGCGCATACACAATTTGTAAAGCCTTACAAGAGAATTTGACATCCAATTCACACTGACCTCTATAACTCCGGTATGAAGATAGGCAGAAATACACCAAAAGGATGAGGAAATGGCACCACAAATTGCAGTTTAAAATTTTAAACTATTTCAAACAGTGATTAACAACTTGAGCCCTAAAAAGGCTGAAGATGTGATTTTGCATCATTTTCCACCTTCTCCTGTTTTCTTCTTTCAAACACTCCCCTTTGTTGCACAGTCCAGTCAAGAGAATGGAATTCAGCTGAATAAAAACACTTAGATTGTGTGTACAACCAGTCTAAGTAATTTAATGTAGTGTGTGGTGTAATAGGCACATTGCTTTTGGGACTTGAGGTTTTTGGCAAGACCTAATAACAGTTAACTTAGATCATAGCATAAGTGGCAAGTGGCTGTGGTATCCAAGAGTGCTTTGGCAGTGAACAGAATTAAGTCAGTATACCTTGGCTGATACTTGCATGCTGTTGTCCTGCATGATCATGATAGCTTCAGAGATCTTGACGTCTATTGGCTCTATGACTGCTTCAATGTTGAAGGGTCCCTCCAGTCTTTCTGCCACCAGTAACATAGCAGCTGTCATGACACAGAGAACACACATCAAGTCAGAGAGATACAAAACTCACACACACACACACACACACACACACACACACACACACACACACACAGTGTAAGTAAGAGAGAGCAAGAAAGGAAGATCTACAGGTAAGGAGGACTGTAACAGGATATTCAACATTAAAGCAGAAGTTAGAATTTCACTGTGCTATGCTTAACACCAACATGTATACAAATGGATTGATTTGTATACATACAATACAATATCATACAAATCACTCCAGTGATACAGGGAATGGCAAAACCTCTAATTATAACAGTTACAAAATAATGGCATCAGTTGAAATTTATTCAGATATCTGCATTGACAATGTGTAAAAAATTCTTGAAATTACATTTCAGTCGCTCAGTACTTCATAGCTCACAATTCTTTCTACCAATCCATAATTCCATATGCCGCCAAAAACACTCAAATCCTCTTCACCATTAATACAAATCACTTAAAAAAACTCAAAATGATGAAATTGGTCAATATTCACTACCTAGAATACAATGGGCCTCATTCACAAAACCGTGTGTACAATCAGTTTTGATCGTAAAGTGTTCGTACGAACCTTTCTAGGAACACAGTCACATTAAATTTTTCAATCAATCAATTACAGTAGTACCAAACCTCATTACCCAAAAACAAATTCAGTGTCCTACATTTGTAGAAAAAAAAGACCTAATAAGCTGAAATGGCGTATTTGCCGAACTGTCCTCATTCATAACAACACAAGATTATCAAACTTGTAATGGGTTGATCACATGGACTGGACACCTTACAAATGCAATTACATAGTCCTACCATCTGATGAAGATGCAGCCTGGATTTGATCTGTGTCCAACTCTTAATTGATCGTCTGATCCATGTTGGATAGCGGCTCAGTGCGGTGCTATCCTCCTGTGGCTGATAATACGCGTATGCAATATGCAATCTAATTTCATGTCGAACCATTTCTTATTCATATCGTATTTCTGCATTGACAGGATTAATAATTTCTTGCCGTGCTTTACTTTTATCAGTTCCTGTGACTCCTCTGCTTATGCTTTTGAAAATTACGTGTTTTTTTCTCATGCATGCATGAGAGAAAAACCTTTGGACTCCACAAAGTTTATTTTTTTCCCTCTTTTGGCCATAGTTTACTTGCACACGACCCTTAAGTCTGCATGCCTTTTATAGTGTTGAACGGGGTGTTTACTCATGCAAATCACGCATCCAGTTTACAACCAATTGCCATTCATCATCTGATACACCTGGGGTACGGAAAAAATAAGTTCTGCATGTTTCGTGAATCCCACGTTCGTTTTTTCGTACGCACATAAATTCAACTATTTCTTTAAAAAGAAATGACTTGTAAAGGGCAGGTACAATAATAACAGTCAAAAGAATATCAAGGACCAGGACCTAATTACTATGGATGAAGCTTGGCATGAATCGATACCTATGACAGATTACCCACCCTATCTCCACTTTTCATTTTCATTAAAACAATGCAACATTAATCCGTGTTCATACAGAACCTATTATTCCAGAAGAGATGGTGCTATTGATTGTCCAAGCTTAGGAGAAGTCAGAGGTGAAAATAAAGTGTTTGATCTTCCATTAGACTCTATTTTGTCTCTCACAAATGTCAAAAAAAAAGATTTTCACAAGGCTTGTTGGCAGGGGTTAGTGCTGTTAAACAGACAGAGAGAAGTGAAATCAAGAAGACCTAAAACGTGACTGTCAATTAGTGTCTGGCATGGGGACATATCAGCTATCATATCAGAAGAGGGAGGGAGATAGCTCGGGGGAAAGGGAACTTAAATTGATGTTTGACCAATGGCAAATAGAGATTGCATGCACAGACTCTCTTGGGTGCAGAGACAGAAATCTGAAAGAGGGCACTTCTTCAGTATGTTAGGCATGCTCCCTGTAGAACACATCAAAACAAAAAGCTTTTAAAATGCATAATTGCAAATTGCACTCCCTCTTGAGACACAGTCATCGCATTACTGGATTAGTGTTCATTTTGAGTCGTTGAGGATTTTTCTTTTGACTGACTGAACTCCTGATACAAGAAATGACAGCATATGAAAGCTAAACATGACTTATTTGTATCTTGAGGCTGTAAAAAACTTGATTATATTGTTAATTTAAAAAAAATATTTAATTAAAATAGACTTACAATGGGTTTTGACAGCTGCAAAGTACCCATGCTTAGTTGAAACTTTTAAAGAATATATGGGCCCAATTCAGACCTTGAAGTTTTTGCAAGGGATGGACAAAACGATAGAAACACATGTAAAAGGAATTTAACGTTTACCAAACATGGCCAAACTGCCTCAGCAATGAGGAACAGTGCTTGCAAGTCCCTCGCTGACAGTGATAGACGGACATATGAAGAGGAGATGTGGTAAAAATATGGGGTAAAGATTAGGTTGTGTCCGTCCGGAAAACATGATATTTCAGCCACCACTGGTGAGGGCACTATACTCTGCCGTTTAAAAATTTACACTGATTAGTCTGATGCGGACATGCCATAACACCAGTCTGATTTTTATGAAACTTGGAGGGCTGGAGGGTTGTTACTAATTGACCTAAGAGGTGCATTCATGGGGAACAACATGTTTACTTGTTTTTCTTTCATGTGTATGGTGAGTTGCTAACTACCCTTGCCAACCCTACCTTTGTTAGACAATTATTATATCGAATACACATTTAACCTCTGAATACATTATTGTGTTTAAAAAGTTTGAAAAAAAAACTGTCTAGTTGTGTGTTTTGAACCCAAACCTGTGTTTTTCAGTGTACTTTGTGAATAGAGCTTCAGATGGACTCCCCTCTGCTGCCTGTGTCTAGTTGCCATCCCTTTGAAGAGCACTTCTCTTTGTTTACTCTGGAGTCTCAAATTGGGCGTGATGCTTGGTTAGATTTCCATCAGGAGCTGGCTGGAGGTCATTTTAGGGGGCCAACCTGAGTCATGTGAAGTCTTCAGCTGCCTATGTGGGTAGTGTTCTAATGCTATGGCAGAACAAGCCTCTGTGGTGTTCTCTCAGAGCAGAGAGGGACTTGGCGAATATTCTGTTACTCATTCCATAAAAGACTCAAAGACCTAAATGCTATCCTCATTTGAGTTCTGACAACCTATTTTTCATTTGGCATAATGAATATTTTATGGATTGTGAGTACGAGTCAACCGATAAAACTGCTATGAGAGAGGGTTATTTCTACATGCTTTAATAACTCTTGAAGTGATGTCACATACGGGAACACTTTTAAAAATGATGGGCTGTTGATGAAAGGCATCTTAATGAGAAATCCATTCTAACCATAAATCATTACTGCAGCAGAGCAAAGGAAAGCACACATTGTAGTGCACAACCTTTGCCGTTTCAATTTTGCACAGCATCTTTAGTAGAAAAGAAAAAAATGATGTTTATTGCTTTATTTGGTCGATACCATTTAGACATAAGATATGTGTGTCTGTAACTATGAGTACCTTGAACCTTGTTTAACCCAGTCTCTCAAACTCAGTGAGCCAAAAATGGGGCAATGGGGAATGCTTTTGCATTGGCAATATGTTACTGCTGAGGATTGTTTTTAAACAACAATTAGACTGTACACAGCATCTATGTTTAATATTTTGAATATGCTCTTGTCCAGCATTTAGTGTTCAGAACATTCTATTCTTTAAAATAACCTCCATTCAAAGTGTACATATAAGCTGTCTGCCTCAATAGTAGAATAAGTGATTTAGATTAAACCCATAGAACATTTAAAAGCTTATTTGTATGTATCACATGTTGTCTACCATCTACCAAGGCATGACTATCAAGAAGCATCATTTACTATAATTAAACACAGTTTCTTAAATAGGAGCATCTCTTCAACTTCATCTGTGGATTGCAGTAGTGAACTCGCCAGAACCAACATAGAGCTAAGGGATGATGCCAGCCTTTAACAAATCGAAAAGACATTAAAGAGAAACATTTTTTACCACTCACATAATCCAAAGGTATGGCCACCAAGTGAACCCCTAATTTAAAACCTTTGCATTAGAAGCCATTATTTGATAGACCATGCCCATTGGCATCAACAAGCTCTTACATGGACATAGTTTTTACTCATACTTGGTGCAAGAGCATGTGTACCAAATTTCACAAAATTTTATCAACCTATTAAAAGATACAGTTTTTGGTATTTGTGGCACTGCCTGTTGGTTGACTTTTAAATACCTTTGCATACATACTGTAGATCCTAGTGCATTCAGATTGGAGCAGTTGATGATACATGGCAAACTGGATATCATTAATTTCAAATACGAGATAACTGTAAGAGACTAGTGTGTGAAAATGTCAAGGTTGACTGCAGCATCAGGTGCTGCAAAAGAGGTTTAAATATTTCCACTTTTGCTTCCTTTGCTGCAGATTTCCAAACCAAACCTTGAGCCTGCCAAATTCACTGTTTTAACTAAGACAGCAACACTAGACAGTCAATATTTATGAATATTTTTACAGTGGTAGCAGATAGGATAAGATTTTTTTGCCCCTTGATCTGATTTGTTTTTATTCAATATTGGTCGTATTTTTTGTTGCCATAGTGGTTTGTGTAGGGTTAGAATTTTTTTATTCACATTCATGTGTGAATATGAATGAACAGGGTGAAACGCAAGAAAGGGTACTCATAATTATCAGGGGCATTTTTTTCCCCCCTAATTTTTTATTAGGTTATTTTATGAACTTTCAAGGGTATTTTTGCCCCTAGCCCTTGTTGATTTCTGACCATGGTAACAGATATGCTATTTTGATGTGCTGAGTGGTGCTGGAGACTTCAGTTGCCACACCCACTATAAGATCAATTCCATTATTTGCAATGACGCTTGGCTCACATCAGGAACATTAATCATTTGGAGGCTGGTCATCTTAATGAAAATCCAGTGAAAAGCTTGTCATTGAGATATACTATCCTGCCTCATAACACCTCCACACACGCCTTTTTCACATAAAGTCATCTCTAGTCATCACTTTATATGCAAGCACACACCAGTCTTGCAAATAGTTAATTGCAGCCTATAGTACAATTTAAGCCTCGGTCAGGGGACAAGTTAAAATCTTGTCTGACGAGGCCAATACAGAGTAAATGTTCGGTTCGCTTGCTGTCCGCCGGGAAGCTACGTGCACATGAAGGGATCACACACATCCAAAACATTTAATTTCATTCAAAAACATTTCCCCATTTGTCCAACAGTTCAGTATAAATACAATTACAAAATGAAAGTTCTGCTCCATAGTAGAGAAGCTGCAGTTTACATTTAGATCACAAATGGATTTTAATTTAAAGAATAATCAGTAAATAGATTTTTTGGAGTTGAGATTCTTTATTTAGGTAAACTATTTACGTGAGTGGGAATTGTTAAAACTGACTTACGGTTCATTCTCTTTTTCTTCCCGCTTGAGCTAAACTCCTATTGGCTGTTGTCAGAATCACTCTCAGATTTCAGTTTTGGCAAGTCTTGGACCACTTCACACTACAGGAGCCCGGCCAGACTGAGTCTGATTAAATCAAATACGTTTAAAAAAACTCTTGTCGGAGGGCCAAAGTCTCCAGTCTTGAGCGCGTTCACACTACAGGGTTTGTCCAGTCGGGCTTAGAATCAACAAGTGGCACCTGGCCTTTAGGTTCTTCGCAGGCAGATCTCTCTCCCCATTATGTAAACTCGTAGTTCCACTGTCATGCATGGTCCAATAGGCTATTCAATGGCAAAAAACAAAGAGAGAGCGCTCTACCCGAGAAAAGGTATGAAATCTTGACTAGGGTATGCATAAATGTGAAAGATTAATATTGTAAATGTGAATTAAAGTAGTGATATCTCTGATTTACACATCTTTATCACATCCATCCTTATATTCTGGTTTGGAAACAGTTTGGAGTCTGAAAAACAAAACAATAAAAACAGCGTAGTGTTCAACTTGATCAATTTGAAAACTTGCCTCAGTTGTGCTTGTGTTACAATGGATTGTATAATACATTTTGTCACCTGTCATTACCTGTTGGCATCAAAGTTTTTCTTTACCAGTCTAAAGCATCCCAACACATTATTACAGCATAAAAGAGGGAGGGCAAACCAGGGCAGACATTGGTATGTCTTTGTCATCTGGAATCACAGGGATTAAATATAATACTGTCATCAGTTGAATCTTTGAAATTCCCCATTACATAGAGTACTGTATTTTATTTTCATGGCTGTTCCTCTCTGGAGAGTGACTATGCATGTACAGTATTTATGAAATGTGCAATCAAAACTGCTGATGAGCATCACCAATGGGTCATTAGTACGGCAATTAGCCTTCCGGTATTGCTATGAATGAACCAGAGGAGAATTCTATTGTATTGGGAATGATGAATGAGCAGTAAAAAGAATTGCACCCAGTGCACACAAATGGAAGTCTGCTCAACGATTCAGCACCACATGAAATTATGAAAATGGAAAAAATAACTTTCACCATCTGCCTGTGCAAACGGGAGAAAAATGCCTGCATTCTGAGCACCATGCATCCAACAATGGAAGTTGATCACTTCCCACATAATTTGCGTGAGAAAGTCGATTACTATGCTGCCTGTGGTGTATTTTTTCCACATCCATCCAATTGCAGTTATCTACGCACATGTTTTATACATACAGTGCATGAATTTTCACTTTTGTTGAAAGCTGCAAAGTTGTTGATTTTAACTGAATTAGAATTTTCCATTTTCATGTATTTGTGTTAAATTTATAAGTGATCTATCTATCTGTCTATCTATCTATCTATCTATCTATCTATCTCTTTTGTGTGATGTTTCCTCCCACACTCCAAAGACATGCAAATCAGGTGGATTGGAAAAGGGAGTACTGCCCCACAGAAAAGATAGCCATAATATGTCTCCAGGTCATTGATATGGTTGTTATTCAATACCATCAACTAAATGATGACTTTGTTGTGATTTTAAACATTCCAAACAGTATGTTTGGTTCACGATTTGCTTCACGATATCCTTTGGGAAACGCAAGTGAAATTTTCAAGAATTGTGCGTGAAGTATGCCGTGAATTTTCAAGATCAGACGCTATTAGGAAACCCACCCCAGATCTCTGATCCAATGGTGGCCCAAATTGTGGTCTGCATCATGCCCCTGCAGATAATTACTAGTAGTCTGTTTTCCAATGTGGTACTATAGCATGAAGCACAGCACATCAACGCTGCAGCCAACATTTTACAGCCAGATGGCAATGTGATAAGAGGTGAGAGACATCACTGTACTTCCCGAGAATACCAATTGAATTTAACATAAACTGTTTGGGATTTGTGTGGGGGCATTTAAGGGTGGTTCCACACTTCACCCCACCGCAGAACAAGCAAATCACTATGCCACTAACAATCTAGTGAAAAAGTTGTTTTTACCTGCTTCATCTATAGTATGATAAATTTGTTAATTCCTAATATGTTTGATGGTACCTTTCCAGCAGAACAAGCACAATGGCTTGTCTATCATGTACCAATTTTCACAATGATGAGACAAACTGTGGTTGAACTATGGCCTCTTTTGTGGCAAGCCATGTCCTTATAGTGCCCCACTTAAACTAACTGAGATGAAGTCACAGAGTAATTTGTTGTCCCTCCGGCCCTTTGTCTGACCTTTGATTCAAGGACTCAGTCTTGGTGGACTGACACATGGAACAGGCAGACATGCAATCAGACATGGCACATTACGCCTCCACAAACATGTTTTGTAGTAACAGTACTTGAGAGTACCTGAGCTTGAGGTATGAATGAATTCTTTTTTTGCAAATCTTGCATATCATAAAGTTGCACTTAATCAGTTTGATTTTTTCTTCAATGCCCCTTACAATATACAGCATTGCACTCATTTCCATTATAGACTAGATATCTTAACATAGTTGAATTAAAGTTCATTGGCTCACAATCACATAGTTTCCTTGTCCTGCCTCCCCCTCATGCAGTGGGACTCATTTTCAGCCTGCAGTTTTATGCCTCACACCAGCCCACTTCCACAGGCTCATGTGACCTCATCACATCGACAAAGAGGGCCAACATGGCAAAATAGGCCTACATGTTATTGTTCTACCCACCTTTATACACCCATGTAATACCCCTGCATCCCAGAGCCACCAATGTTATTATCTGCTGATAGTATCATAGTGATAGACCTCTTTGCCTCTGGCCTTTGGCACACTATGCCTTCAGACCCCACATTGGTTATTTTGGGGGTTTTGGGCTGATAATTACAAGCACTAATGTTTGACCAATATGTTTCATTTGGTATCAAAATACCAATAGGACCTTCGCAGTGTGTGTGCGTGTGTGCACAGCTTCACTACGAGGCACAGACAGAGCAGAGCGACAGCTTGGCAGCGACGGCTTGGCAGCGACGGCTTGGCAGTGCCAGCGGCCTGTGCAGGCAGACAATATACATGATGATCAAGTCATACATAGATTTCTCAACCTGTCACTGGTTCAAACAACCAGCAGCCCACCAGGAATCTTCCTGATTCTCACAATTAGCCACCCTGGTTATGCCCTTATGTGACAATCTTGATACAAACGCAGCCATGTCTGTTGTAAATCACACACTGCCAATCACATCCTGCTAAAAGGGTCCAAAGTCAGTTCTTCCCTGGGACAGTCATTCTAGTTTGCATCTGCAAGAGTTGAATGAATAGCAAAAGACTCTCCATCTGCTTCCAAGGACTATCCGCAAGCATTCTCTCATGTACTTACAGCTGGTTTCCAGTTCAGTAACAGCACTAACACATCTTTTTTGATAGTGCTTTTGTTTGTTTTATTGGCTTTCAGCTGTGTCTTGATTGTTCTAGCTCATTTTATGTCTCAAATACCATGTCTGTTGTTCTCCAGATGTACCCGGTTTCTTATGTTATTTGTATTTGAACAAACACTTGTCTTGGGGTGTTAGTCTGTTCTTCTGCACTTTATATTGCTCTGCTGCTCACATTTGTGCTACTGCTGGCTAATTGTGTATTTTCCTTTGTTTGTTCCGTTTTTAATCTTGTTGAGTGTCCCATACTTTTCCTTAAAGGGGAGGGATGAATGCAGTCTACAAGTTTACAAAACCTACAAAACATTGTACATTGATAAGTAATCCTTGTCTTACCAGTGGGCCACAATAGAGCTTTTCACTTAGCATTCACAATCAGTAATTTCATTTAACATGCAATAATTTCAAAGCATTTCATGTGAAGCAGTTATAGGCAGCATTTAAATTAGATATATTTTCACATTTTCAGCTAAACATTGCAAATTACTCCAGCAACAACATGCTATTCAAAAGCTCAGTGTTTGACCATAATGCATGTACACTCCATTGATTGCTTAATCTGTAAAAAAAAAAAATCCATAAGAAATGGAAAATTGACCTGAGTAACACAATGAAAATTAAAATTGTTGTGATAAATTTGCATTACGGTGTTCCATTCTCACACAGTTTAAAGCAGCCAGCTGAGTCCTACTGTACCTCGCAGTTATTAGACTAAGCAAGGATTCCGGCATATCAAAACTAGGATCATAAATGGTAAATGGACAATGGTAAAATGGATGATTGGATGATAATAAAGTAAGTTAAGAATAAAAAGGTATGAAAAATGAAAGCCCTACTGAAATCATCAAGCCAGCTCTTAACCAATAATCTACTTTATATATAATTGCACAAAAAAGTTTCAGTTCCTGAATTATAACCATTCCAAAATACTGTCTTATCCTTATCTAATGGAGTGTGCTGGGGTTAAAATGCTGTATTTTTTTTGTGGTATAGGCTGTCAAAAAAGCCATATATCATTCAGCTATATATTATTATAGATTATGTTTATTTAATTATATATACACTCTTTGTTATATTGTAGCATAGTTTAGATGACATTTGGTTATTTATAAGTTTTAAAATAGATTTTTACACCAATTACAGCTCATAAAAAATTTTAAATTACCAGTGTGTTATTGCAACCCCCTCACCTATCTTTTATGTATTCATATCTCCTGTGACAATATACAGTGCTAAAAGGTACTCTTTGGGGATTGATGAATACACGTCTCCATTATGTTTTTCATTTTAATCAGTTATGACAACTCTTTGGTCTAGGGGAGTGTTTTTTCAACCCTTCAGGGAGGGTAATGGAAACAGTTTTTGCTTTAAGGAGGATCACTATAATTCTTTACAGAGAGGTAAAAACAAACTCTCTCCCTCAGACTAAAAATGGAGACAGTCCCTAAACAAAAGGCCAGTTAAGTCAAGGCAGGGTAGTGGCACAGGAGTGAAAGGGATGACTTCATCTGAAATAATATTTTGTACTGGGAGAGGATTAGGCTCTCTGAGAGTAGAGTGGACTCTTAGTAATTGGAATGCTGGTTTCATATTGTTTGGAAATATAGTGGCCTTGAAATAACTCCTTGACATGATGAGAAATGAGCCAGTGGAAAAACCCAGTAATACTTCATTGTAAAAAAAATGGAATTCTAAAAGATTTTATTTGTTCATCGTCACACACTCAATGCCTTTGTGAAGAGATCCAGATGCCCACATATGGAATTGTTTCATTTCATGAAACACTAGAAGGCACTTGGACAGTGCAAATCTTTGCAACATTGAACAATTCTCCAACTTGCTGTAACACCCAAAGACATTATTCCCAACAATTACATTTTAAGTTAAATTCATTTGTTGACCTTTCAAGTGTAGCCTTAGAATTTGGAATTAAGTCTCTACCTCCGTTTCATACTTATGGCGAAAAAACAATAACCGTCTAATGGCGGAAAGATGGATCACCACCAAAATCTAATCAATTGTTCTTTGCCCCAGGCCTTTCTGTCCACCAAATTTCAAGTTTTTGAGATATCCTGCCGCTAGACATACATACAAACAAACTAATTAACAGGGGCAAAAACATAAACTTCTCGGTGAAGGTAATAATTTTCCCATTGCAATATTTTTTTAATTGAATTAGAATTTTCCATTTTCATGTATCTGTGTTAAATTTTTGTCATCTATCATAAAAAATATTTTTTTATGTACTTCAATGTTTTTTTAATATAACAAAAAAATACAACAGCACATGATCAAATAAAAAAACCAAAAAACTTTTATGGTTTCAAAATTGAAAAGTGGACCTTGTCGTGATTGCTTTACTTTACTCTTTAGAACAATACAAATCAATCTTATTGGAGGAAATAGATTCTCATTTCCAGTGTAATTCAACTCACCTTGGACCCACATGGTATAAATGAACCAATTATCCATTTTAAAGTGATAAAACAGTCTGTTCTGCTTCCCTGGTTGTCTATGAAAATAATGAAAAGAAAAGAGCTGTCTGAGGTTGTCAGAAAAACTATTATCGCCGAACGTAAGCGTTCACAAGGCTGTAAGACCACCTTGGTATTTCTTTGTCCACAGTTCGCAATGTTATTAAGAAGTTTGCTGCTCATTGGGATTGAATCTCCCAGGACAGATCTCACAGGCTGGTATGAGAGAAAATGATCTCAGTCCTGTCCTCGGTTGACACGAGCCATTGAAAAAACACCTTGCATGACATCCAAAGATCTCAAGGCTGACCTGGAGAGGTCTGGGATAATGGTTTGTTTACAGACAACGAAATGAAGCTTTTGCGGAAAAGAACATCCTACCTACAGTCAAATAGGCTGGGGGTTCCATAATGCCGTGGGGCTGCTTTGCTGCCTCGGGTACTGGAGGTCTTGAACATATTAAGGGCATCATGAACTCAGTACATTACCCAAGCATTTTGGAGTAAAATGTGCTACCCATTGTCAAAACCTGGGTGTCAACTGAAGGTCATGGGTCCTCCAGCCGGAAAATGACCCAAAACACACATCCAAAAGCACGCAGAATGGTTCAAGAGAAAATGTTGGACTGTTCTGGAGAGGCCAGTGATGTGTCCTGATCTCAGTCCCATTGAGAGCCTATGGTGAGACCAGTTGGGCAAAGGAATCCTTCAAACATTGAAGAATTGGAGCGGGTTGCAATTGAACAGTGGGAGAAACTGCCAGCAGAAAGGTGCAGGTAGCTTATTGATGGTTACAAGA
>CABFOQ010015920.1:1427-15866 GCA_900660455.1 Gephyroberyx darwinii | reverse complement strand
GTGTACCTTTGGGTGTGTGTTTGTGTCAGAGAGAGAGAGAGAGAGAGAGAGAGAGAGAGAGAGAGAGAGAGGGAGAGAGAGAAAACTTCTGTTTGTGTGTTTGTGTGTTTGTTTACATGGTTGTGCATTGCTGGTGATGATGAGAAGCCCAGTGTTGTTATCAGTTATGGCTGTCAGATTCCTCACCCATCACCTCCCTCTGACCCACTGGGATGCTGTCCCTGATCACGCCCCATCATTAAACACTGGCATGATGAAATAATCCTACCAGGCCAGGTATTTTCACCCTCATTTTTCAAGAGAGACCGTAGAAAGAGACAAATGTAACGCAGCGAGGAGCATTTCCAACTAATTCCTAAACTATTCTCATGGTGAAATACTGCAGATTCAAAGTGCAACTCAAACTTGAACAGCTTTTGAAAGATGACAAAGAGTTTTGCCTCAGATTGTTTTGGATGCCAGAAGGGGGAGACGAATGCAATGTGTTATTCGTGCCCATAGATAGTTCATGAGCTAGCTGAGTGATTCACAGACACTGTCTCAGGTCCAAACTAGAGGAGACGAGGCACTTAATGAGCAGCAGGGTGTCAAGAAAGATGGATATAAATATGAATCGACTCGTATTATCTGTGAGAATGCTGCTGGTGTCATTTCCATGTTTAAGTGGTAATGGTAGTAGGGATGAGGGAAGGTACGATCCTCCGTAGGTATGGGATGGCTGGGTAATTCTAATCAGGCGTAGAGTGAGCGAGGCTATTTTTAACTCAGAGACACAGCAGACTATAATGGTGCAGTGAGATGAATGAGAGACCTTGTGTCGGTGGCGTAGTAGTGTACAGGTAAGGGCATGGATCCCACTCCCTTCCCTTAGTTAAAAAAAAATGCAGACTGATACATAACTACTGTTGTAATTGATTGGTATTTCATGTCATTCAGTTGAAATATCCAGCCAAAAAGCATTTCTACCACAAACATTTCATGAACTGTATGTGTATTGTATATATACTGTATATTTTTAGTATTTCAGTGTATTTCATCACAGGTTCCAACAACCTGGATGTAAACATGCGTGTACTCTAATGTATATGTTATATAAGTATGGTGGTGTGCATCCAGGCATGCCGTCCACAGGAGTGATTGAATGTGTGTCAGGTGGTGAACGTGTGTGTGTGTGTGTGTGTGTGTGTGTGTGCGTGAATCTGGTTGTTTATGAGTGGATCTGTAGCACACACACATATCACACATCAGACTTACTGGGACCCAGATTTCCCCCAATGTTTACCACAGAAAGCACACAAGAAATCTGCAGCCAAACCGCTGAAAGGCTGCTAAGTATAGAAAAAGTGCTGCTGGTAAAGTGACGCTTCGGGAGACACTTAGTGTCTTTTGGTGTGCAGATGAAGAGGAGGTGTCCATTATTCAACACAGATCCAATTAGCTCATGTGATTTCTGAATTTCCCCCCAGGGCTTGGCAGTGGTGTGATGTATAGTAGAGCTACGCGTCTGCTCATTTCTCTGGGTTCTCTGATCCATTCTTCCTTGGGGTTAACTGAGGTTTCTTTGATGACTGGGGCTCCATAGAAATTAGGACATTTTAGTCTGTGTGTGTATGCGTGCATTTGTGCGCATGTGCACGTGTGTGTTGAACTTCAAACGCTCACCCTCCTGAGTGGCACATTGCTTTTCAGAGCGAGGCCAATGCAGATGCAATGCAAAGTAGCTTATCTCCAAGTTCTCCAACCTCCCAAGTTCACTGCTGCTTGGCTGAAAACAGTCAAGAGTGTTGTAATGATACAGTGTGGATTCTACGGCGTGGTGGGTGGGGTTCTGTGGAGACAGTTTTAGTGTTGTTTGACACTGAGGTGTGGTTGTTTGTGTTCCTGCAGGGTTCGGCCGACTCCTACACCAGCCGTCCATCAGACTCCGATGTGTCCCTGGAGGAGGATAAGGAGGCCGTGCGCAGAGAGGCAGAGCGACAGGCTCAGGCACAGCTCGACAAGGCCAAGGTATGGTATCCTATGGTAGACGGTACTGGGGTTGGGGTTAGGAGGGGGAAAGTTGGTTCCCGATGGTCATAATAGATTTTGCTAATTGTCGATTAAATATTTAATATGAATTAAAGTAAGAAAAGATTTTAAGCTTGCTATGGTCTCCAATGAGCTGTTAGGGGCCACTGATGTAAGAGGCTAGGGGCCCCAAGGGGACAGGGGACAGGGCTCGGCCTCAACGTTTAACAGAGCCGCGCCAAGCCTGCTCTGCCCTGCACTGCTCTGGGCCACAATTAGCAACATATAAACACACACACACACACACACACACACACACACACACACACAGCAGAGCAGACTTGCAACAGGCATGGCAATCAGATCTCCATTGCACCAAATCACTCAAATTGCTGGCTCTGTTATGATTTATGTCTCTGATCTGTAAAATCATTTTGCTATCTTCGGTGTTCCTGCTGTTCTCTCCCCACTATGGAGTTTCCAGCTCATTGGATAGTTCATGATGCTCTGTTTGTGTGCATTAATCCGAGCCTGATAAAATGTTTTTTGGTCTTCCACTGGGTGTTTATTGTTTGTAACAGCAAGCTCACTCATGAGCTTTGAGCCATCCATCTCTCCTAGTAGGGTATTTCCTCCTGTGCCGCATCACAGCAATGAGACAGATCAGTCCAGTTGCTCTATGTTGTTATTTCCCAGAGTCAACCTCTCCTGCTCACAAATTCAAAAGATAACTTGGCTGCAAATAACCTGGCATAGATTACCCCCACTGACATTTTACATGACAGACGAGCAGTAAAAAATAGCTTCTCAGTGGTCTGGCCACCAGAGACAGAGTAAGCTAGGGTCAGAGGAAGTGCAGACTGTGATGCTTTATGGGTAGTAATTCATAATGACTTCACTCACCATTGCAGTGATATACTTAGCTAGTGTATACAGTAGTGTTAGTGCCCCGTAGGTAATGTAGAAGATGTCTCATTGCTCCCATCTTCACATAGAGATTTGACCATACAGACTACTCTGACACTCTTCAGCACCAGTGGTGGTGCAAATCAGAGGTCATCTTAGCCCCGCCTCCTACACACAGGACGGCCATATTCTTCTTATAGTATCTGACCGGTAGTAGATCCTGCGGCTGGCCCATAGACCAGGCTGGTGTCATGAGACTGTAAAGCGCAATGTTATGGTCGACTCTTCCTGATTTAGGAAGTGGGGCTGGATTTTTACATACTGGGTTTTTACATTCAAATCTTGTCAAGTGCACCTTTAATTAAATAACCAAATACAATGGGAGTACAGAGAATCTGACTTGATTAATTAGTGCTGACTCATCGCAAGCCAGTTGCACAATGCATGACTGACAAACCAGGTGCAGTACAAAATGTAACGGGACACAGACAATACATACTGTTTGGCACTACAAGCATACAGTCAAAGCCACATAATTGTCCAGTCTAGCAGCATTGGGACAGTTGGTAGCAGCATTGGCAGAGTCACAGATACTAGGATAGCTAGGTTGTTCCGCCTTTATTATCACTTTTTATCGTGTGTAGCTATGCCAAGACATTTACTGAACCATATTCGACGATATTCCCGCATTGCATTGATGAAGGTTAAGGGGCCCTTCATACCACATAAAAGTAGATTCTACATGCTGGCAGTACACCGGAAGGCGAGTGCATGGAGGCAGTAAGAGCATGTAGAGAATTCATTTCAAATCGATCTCGAACATTCAAGGTGAAACAATATGGGGATCTTGATTTATGAGATCCTGCGCATGCTGTTAATGGCAAATCAGCAGCAGTGAGGGAAAGTGTTCATTCAGTCAGTGTAAGTACAGAGGAGACTGGGAGGCTGATGAAATATTCATAGTGTGGTGTGATATTGTGACGAGCGTCTCTGTGGTGTTAATTGGCTGCGGACCATGGAGCTGCCTCCCAGGGTTCCCAGTTACAGATCGGGCTGCTCTTGAGCCTGTTATCTCTGCCCCGCCTTCCATTTCTCGATCCCTCTCGTTCTCATCCCCACTCTATTGCCTCTCTATCTGTGTGTGTGTGTGTGTGTCCCTCTCTCACCACCTCTTCTTTTGCCTCCCTCACCATTTTTCACAGTCTATCTCTTCCGCTTTGCTCTTTTCCGTCTTCCATCAGTCCCTCCATCTCATTCCATTTCCCCCTCCTCCCCTGCCTCTTCCCTGATCCCTAACCATCCACCTCCGTCTTTCTCCTTCACTCACTGCGGTCAATACGGCATCCCTAATGAAGGCCTGCGTTACGTAAGGAGGAGGAGAGGAGCATGGGCTTCGGCAGGAGATGTTAATAGCGCTGTGACGCCATTGGGTGCAGATCCTGCCATCACCTGCAATACAAGGTGTGCACGTGAGACCATGTGTGTGTACATGTGTGTCCACAGGTCTGTAAAATGCCATTGAGCGTAGATCTGACAGCTCCCATAATGGATCAATGAAGTCAGGGCAGCTGGGAGGGAGGAAAGAGGCAGTGGTCCATGAGACGGGCAATCCCTCTCATGGAGAACACACACACACACACACACACACACATACACACACATGTTCTATTGGACCCAGTGCCTTCACGCAGCCATGTGACTGCAAGCATGCAACCACCAAGGACACTCTGTCCTCTATGTGTCCCAACGTTGTACACACACTGGGGTGGATGTTCTCCTCAATGGGATTCACACAAGCACACACACACACACACACACACACACACACACAACCAGCTCAATCTGCTCTTGGAATATTTACAGTGCTGTCCTGGTGGGAACAGTAATTCAAGAAGGATGTATTTTTTTCACGTTTCTTTATAGTTTATTGTCGTCACTTTGCACCTGTTAGATATTTCACTGAGGCATTAGCTGACAGCGAGAGCCTCACATCCATGTAGCCCCCTCGTGGAGTCTACTGATGAATTCCTTCCACAGCGCCGCACCGTATATGTGATGCTATCTGTGTTGAAGGACCAGAACAGCACCCTGAACCTAACGATCCCTACTCTCCTGTTTGGTGGGTGAAAGATGGCTGTGAATGGAAACGCTCTGCAAAAATATGTGTTAAATTAAATGGGGTGACATAATTCCACTTGCTTCCACTTGTTCAAGTGAAATTATCTTGATACTAGTGGAGTGATCTGCCTTTTTTCAAGGTATTGTCTCTTGATTTTTTTAAACAAGTGAAACTTCATTGGAAACAAGAGAAATTATTCTCTCCCCGATGGCAGATTTGTTTTTTTACTGTCAGAGCTGTGATCACAGGCCTAGTGGCGTTCAGCCAGACTGATGGTTTAGCTTCTAGTGGAATGTCATGCTAGCTACATCTGTCTCCCCACTTCCTCCCCTCCTCCTGCTCTCTTTCATCTACAGGTAAATATTTAAGCATGCAAGGCGATGCTGGGGGATTACTCTGAGCTACATCCCGGTGCATTCGGCTTGGCTTTCTGTTGACCGCTGTCAGGCTTGTTACACTGTCACAGGCAGAGCAAATGTAATCTAGTAGAGGTCCATGTCGCCAAGTGTCCAACTGTTGCTGCCGCTGCAGCCAGACTGCCCCCGAGATTATATCCCAAAGCATTTTATGTAATTCTTAAAGGAATGTGTCTCATATGGATATTCTTAGCAACACAACATGGGTCCAAGGATCTGGATTTAGATTTGTTTGTCTGTGTGCATGTGTCCCCACCCCCCACCCCGCTCTCTTTTCTCATGTTGTGACCTATTTTTAAGTCTTTATCAAATCCCTTTTTGCAGAAAGTGTGATGCCTCACTCACTAAGAGCAGAGGAGATTTGCGTTTGTGTTGTCCACAAATATCTGTGCGATCTACAGAGTTGCAATTTGATATGTGATTGATCACTAGCAAAAAGCTGGTGTAAGTGCGGGCCTGTGGAGGTAATGGAAATATTTCATTACCTTTATCCATTATTAGATGGACTGGCTGCTTGTCCCAGAGAGGAAGGTCAGTGATAATCCGATAGGAAGGCCAATATTGATTCAGTCATGGTAAAGATAGTAGGCTAGATTTATGAACTGTGTGCACAAGTGCTGTTTGCGTTACTCATGAGTAAAAAAAAGACAGGCAATGAACTCGCCCCCTCCTGTTTTACTATTGTGCACTACCTTAAGTGGTTATTGCAACAAACTAAACATGTTGTCATTCTGCATTGTAGCGTGTGAGTGTTGTAGCCTGTAGCAGAGAGACAGTGCAGCAGCGGACTCATTCATGGAGAGATAGGATGAGTCAGAGCTGCTTGTTTCCCTTGCTATGGGTTATTTTTACACCTCGCACAAAGGGAAGAAAACAGCTCACTAATAGTGCGTTACTCTCCCCCCCGGAGATAGATGCTATAAAAAAGTTACACCACAAATTCATATTTTAGGAACACGTCTCGATTCACTCATGGGCGTGCAAATCCCGTGGTTATGGGTCTGGATTTTACAAGCCTCATTTCTATCTTTTATATGATCTAATATTTTCCTCCCGACAGACTAAACCAGTTGCGTTTGCTGTGCGCACAAATGTCAACTACAGCGCCAGTCATGACGATGACGTCCCCGTGCCGGGCATGGCCGTCTCCTTTGAGGCTAAAGACTTCCTGCACGTCAAAGAGGTGAGGAGCCCGTAACGTCAGTATGATGGAGTAGCTAATGGATACGGCGGTGATGATGAAGATTAGGGCGAGGAGTAGGAGAAGAAGGAGAGTGACGTGGAATTGTCTTGAATTACTCCCTGTGTAGAAATTCAACAATGACTGGTGGATAGGGCGTCTGGTGAAGGAAGGCTGCGAAATCGGTTTCATCCCCAGTCCCGTGAAGATCGAGAACACTCGTATCCTCCAGGAGCAGAGAGCCAAACAGGGCAAGTTCCACTCAAGGTACAAGCGTCATCCACACCTCCAGTCACTTGTCTCGGTCATCTCAAATTTACTTACACCTTTAAAGCGCTGTGATCCTATGTAACAAACACCATCTCTCTTTTCAGTAAATCAGGAGCAAACTCGTCCTCTAGTCTAGGTGAAGTGGTTCCTAACTCACGGAAGTCTACCCCTCCTTCCTCTGGTGAGTGCTTGATAGTCTTTTCTAACTCCAACTTTGTGTCTTTTAAACCAAATTTGCTAGTAAAAATATGATTTGCTACTTTTACTTTTTGTATCTTGATCTAGCTGTAGTAAAGTTGACATTTATTTATGTACTTATCTGTTTTACTCGCCATTACTGTGTGTTTTTAAATGTTTTGTTTCATAGTGTTGCTGCTCTCTCTGTGTAGTAACCGACATTCTGTGCCAGTCCTGTGCTCCTGTTGATGTGACATGTACCTCCGTGTTACCTGTAACCTCCTGTGTTCATCTCCGTATGATGGTGGTCTTGTGTGTCTGTGTGCGTAGCAATTGACATAGACGCCACAGGCTTAGACCCCGAGGACAATGAGCTTCCGGTCAACCTGCGCTCCCCTAAAGCCAGTCCAAACACTGTCATGTCACCCCTAGCAAAAGAGAAACGAATGCCCTTCTTTAAGAAGGTAAACCGGGGCTCTATACTACTACCCCCCCGCCCTCTCTTTTTTTCTGTCCGTCTGACGCCTTTGGCTGCTCGGCCTCACGCAGCGCCCGTTTCTGTTTGTCTACACGTGCCACCGTCCTTGTCCCTCGGCGTGCAGCCAGCCATGAGCATGCATGCCTGTTCTTAACCTCTCTCTCTCTCTCTCTCTCCTCTTCCATCTCTGCTCATAGCTAAGCAGAAGCAAAAGTCGGTAAGTTGGGGTGCACCGACACGGCAGGGCCCGGGGGTGACCTGCGTGGTCTGGGCTGTACCTCTGTGATTCCCCTGCTGTGATGCTCCTCCCTGCTGACACTGCCCTCTCGCTCACTGCCCCTATGATCCCTATGTATTTGTTTTTGTGCTTGTTTGTGATTTTGTATTTGTATTTAAAACCCAGATTTAGTGGGACCTCAGTGTGTACAGCTTCATTCTTTTACTGGAGCCTCTGTTTTGGTTGTTGCCATATAACAGAAAAGAATTATCATCATCGTAATCGTGGGTGACCTCCATTATTTTAAATTACTATGAAAGTCTGTATAAATGAAGCCCGGGCCAACAAAAATACGCCAGGAGTACCAGAAAAGTATTTATAGCCAACAGTATTTATAGTCTAAAATATCTTTAAAATTACTAAAATATCTCAAATCTAGTACAAAAAAAGAGACGCTGCAATTAGTTGAACGTGCGGACATGTTTATCCCGTTGCCATGGATACAGGTAGTGGTGCTGAAGCTTTTAAATTCGTTATGCAAACATAACTCTGCTGCTTGGATCGCTATACAGCATGTTAGTCAATATGTGACTAAGAGCTTTTATTGATTCACTTCTGTGGCTTTAACACTTTTTGTTTCATTCTGTTTGGATGCAATGATGCTTTGTTTACAAGACTGATGACCAGTATGTTCTGGTAGCCTACCAAATAAATCACATTTTTACAGTACAGTATTCATTCATTAATAAGAATATTATTAGTAGTAGTAGAAGTAGTAGAATTAGTAGTAGTACTGATAGTGTCTGACTTCAGTTGGCTATACCAGTAATATTTTTAGACTGAAGGCCTAAAAAGGCAATTGTATAAAAACTACTTTACAGAATATCAGAGATTTCTAACAGCTTTAGGCATACTAGGTACTGTTGACCAGCTAAAAGAAACAATGGACTGTCTAATATATTTTTTAATCTTTTTTATTTAATATCTTGCAGAAACATGTTCTTTAGTAAATTAGTAAATTCATATATTAGGCTTAACAACGGTCTGACTGAATTTCCCGTGACAATACTGATATTAACCAAGTAAACAAAGTCTAAAATGAGGCTAGTCGGCGGCAGTGTGCATCTTTCACCAGTTCCCTCGCTCTGATGTAACACCACGTCCCTAAGGGAGTCCGATGACGGCAGCAAACGACTTGAAAGACCATCAGGAAGATAGAAAAATGTCTAGAAGTAGAGAGGAAAAAAGAGGGGGTGTGATAGACAAGAAAGACAAGAGAACACATAGACTCCCAAGATAGAGAGAGCAGCTTAAAACATAAGGACAAACAAAGGGAGGTAGAAAAATTGACAGTAATAAAATATTGTGTGATAGATACAGTAATTAGCAGCCCTTTTAAGTAGCTAGAGGAGGTAGAAGTCATCCTCAACCATCCCTCCTTCTCCCAGCTGTCTCCTCTCCTCTCTCATTGCTGTCTCCAGCAGAGCTTAGACTTAGATCACGCTCTGTCGCTGCTATAGAGAGAGAGAGAGCACTTTCGTTTCGGTATCCTCACATCCTTCAAACACACTGCTCTGTCAGACGCCCAGGACACACACAGCGGCGTAGCTTCATTGCCTTGCTGTCAGACACAGATCTTGAAATGCACTTCCTTAGAGAGTGTAGAGAATATGCCAACATTAAAGGGACATTCTTTCCAAAAAATGACGTTTGTTCTGGGTTACTTGATATGTAACTTGCTGCAGCTGAAGGAACAACCAGTAGGACATCATGAGATCAAACCTTTATCAAAATGTAGTGTATTTCTTACACTTTGTTGCACTTTCTTACACACTTTTCTAAAGGAACTTAATGAATGCTTGGGGAATTCCATTAATTGCTAATTTGATGTGTTCAGAGTTTGATAAACTTCTGTTGCTGTCAGTCTTTTAACGTTTTCTCATAGAATCGTTATTGTTCATTATTTTAAGTCGCTTTCGCAAAACATTTCAAACACTGATGAGGCTCATTTGATTTGAGACTGTTGAGACTGTCACACACACTAAGGTCCCACTTTGTCCCAGCAGTAGAGAGCGTCTCTGCCTGTTTGCTCTCTTCCCAAATGTCTTTTTGCTGTATGACTAACCTCTTCCTGTCACAATGCTGTATTTTGACCCCATTACATCAGAATCATGAGATGAGAACTGTATCTCAGCCCTCAATGAAACAACCTCATGAAACATTGTGGTGTATTTTACTGAGCATAAGAATTTTGATTACATGGGGATGTTGATATTTCTGAACGAAACCACCAAGTCTGTTATATTTCAAAAGATAGCCTGCCTGCGTTTGGTCGGGTCAGATGAGAGGTCTCATTTCATGGTTCACAACATTCCAGTGCTTTTAAATTGCTGAGCGTGTTGTTGTTCCAACCCCTGAAGTGATCTGTGATGGCGAGTGTTTACTTTATCTCCATAAATGTGTGCAACTGTTTTCCCTCTTCGTCTGCTCCCTCAAGACGGAACACATTCCTCCGTACGATGTTGTGCCTTCCATGCGGCCTGTGGTTCTCGTTGGACCGTCACTGAAGGGCTATGAGGTGAGCAGCACCGAGCAGTCGAAACGCTGGTACCTCCCGGGTAGCTGGTCACACAGGCTTTGTTGTTCAGTCGGGAAATGATCGGCACAGCCAGACAGAAATAAACATGACTCTACTCCTCAATGAATACACAGATGCACGAGCACAGTTAGAAATCATATCTCTGAATGGCTGCTGATATTATACTCCGTTCACAGGTGACAGACATGATGCAGAAAGCACTATTTGACTTTTTGAAACACAGATTTGAGGGAAGGTAAGTTCACTGTGACCTTTTAATCCAACCTCTCTTCCTCCTTTCCCTCATTCTTCCTGTCTCCCTGAGCCCTATAGAGTGGTATTTATCAGTCCCCTGAGGGTTACTGAGGGAGTGTGTAACAAGTTTGTTTGGCCTGGAGATGTGTGCTGCTGCTTTAAATAGGCCCTCTCCATGTCCTTAATAGGCCATAGTGGGCCCTAGAGCAGCGCAGGATTCTCCTCACTCAACGTTAAGTCCCCTGGTTGGGTGCTCTCCCATCCATCCATCCAGAGAGGAGAGGCCATAAAGTTACACAACACCAAGATCCACTCAGATCATCAGCAGCTGCAGTGAATTCTGTTAACTCCCTTTTGATCCGCTAGTATCACATTTGTTAAGATGATTTATCAAATCCACACCTTTGCTGCTCTACTACTAGCCCACATTGTGTTTATTCTAACTTCATCAGTTGTCTTTGATGTAGCATTTCAATATTTTTGTCTCTTTTAATTCAAATATGTTTGATCTTTCCATTTGGCATGGCCCGGAGCTAAGTTTACATATGGCAGAGAAGAAAAAATCTGTATATTCTATATCAGATTCAGTCCATATTCTCTGGGTAACTGGGTATTCTCCCTTTCCTCTGTGTCAGGATATCAATCACTCGAGTCACGGCGGACATCTCTCTTGCCAAGCGGTCAGTCCTGAACAATCCCAGTAAGCACGCCATCATAGAACGCTCCAACACTCGCTCAAACCTGGGTAAGTGGTTCGAGAAAGGACAGTCTGCCTGGGAACATCTGGTGTTTTGATGCATAATGTTTTCAAGGAGGCCAACTTATGTGAAAAAGGAAGGAAACGATTAAACAAACTCTTCACGATGGTTATGATACTCTGGAAGTGGCCTTGGCTAGTTTCTGTTTGGTATGAAAGATAGCAAGTTCAAGAACCCTTCTGGTTTCTGGGTTGATTGGGGTCAAGATGCGATTAGAATGAAACAGATTCCTGAGTGATGACCACACAGGCCCGAGTCCAGCGGAAGCGATGGTGCTAATCTTTGCTTTTCATCACCATAAGCAGCGGACAGCGCACGGCGCTCCGGCCACAGTGAGGCCTCTCATGAGGACGTCCCAGAATAAATCCAAAAAGTCCCAGGAAAAAGTACACATTTGAGGCAAAAAGTACATTCTATTTTAATTTTTTGATGATACCTCATGAGTGTTTTTCGGGGATGTGCTGCTGCTGTCCCAGAATAAACCGTGAAGTCAGAGAGAGCTACGGGGCAACCGCTCCCCTCTTTAATGATACATCAGGACCGAGACACATTTGGAGCAAAATTTTTCACTCCACATTTCACCCAGAGCTTTTTATTTTAAGCCCATGCCAGTTGCCATCTATTTCGTCATTTCATCAGCATACTCAGTCATGTCACCAGTTTACTCCATTAGACATTATCATGGCTTTGATGCTGTGGTCTTTGGAAGGTTGTTGTGCAGGGAAGCTGTTATCTGTTGGGGTGGGGGGTTGTGTGATTTAACAGTGCCTGTTTGTTTGAGGTAATACAACATGGCTTGCTGTTCCTCTCATAGCTATTACACTCTAAACCATGTCCCCTAAGTCATGATGTCTTTTGAATCGCAAGTCTCTCATATAAACAAGAAGCGAATCGAGCACAAAATCAATGATGCAATGTATTAAAGCCGCATCTGACTCCAGTTTCCAGAGAGAAACAACTCAGAGGCCGGTGCACTTGGGGGTCACTCGCAGTCACAGAATGTAGTTGGTTGATAATAAGTAATGAAACTCCATGGTGACAAGCGATGTTTTCGATGGTTTCCTGGTACGATAGCACTTTGTGACAGAATGAATGAACTGTTTGAACAGTGAAAAGCTAATACGTTTACTGTAAGTATGATCTTTTAGCTGATGGAATCACTGACCCCCTCTCCCTCTCCATTCAGCTGAAGTCCAGAGTGAGATTGAGCGGATCTTTGAACTGGCTCGGACATTACAGCTGGTGGTGCTGGACGCTGACACCATCAACCACCCGTCCCAGCTGGGGAAGACCTCCCTGGCCCCTATCATTGTCTACGTCAAGATCTCCTCTCCCAAGGTGAATAGAAAGGAAATAGTACACATTTTTGTTGTGAAATTGACCATATTTGATCCAGCAGTAAGCCTAGCCAATGTAAGATCCAAGTGAGGTAAAGAAATGCAAAGGTTTTTGGTACATAGTCTATGACAAAGAGTAATGACTGAATGAAGAATGTGCCCTCTACTCCTGTAGTCGACAGCTCCACTGGTTTATGGACGTCCCTGGTGCATTGGGAGGCGTTAGTGTATGGATGAGTCTTGTCACTGCTCATATTGTTGTTCTGTAACTGAGCTGTTCTCTCGCTCGAGTTTTAAATACAGGTTGTCAGATTTGACTTCTCAACTCATCTGAAAGGGAGAGCGTGCATGAGCGGACTGATTCATCACTCTGACCTTCAGCCATGTATAAATAAGGCTCGTGATTCAGAGATCAATAATGCAGGCATTTGAGTAACACGGAAAATGAAAGAAGGAGTCGAGGAGGCGTGAGATATAGCCTTTAAATCGAAGTGCCAACAGCCTGAATCACTGTTGGCAGGATGGAATAAACCTCTCTTTGCCACCTCTCCTCTCATTTGTGCCCTGCTGCCACCTCCTGCACAGCTAATCCTAATACTAGTCTGACCCACTATTTTGCAGTTGATGTTGCTGTTGAGTTCTGGAGTTGATCTAGTCGTGTTGACTGCGCCGTGACCTTGTTGCCTTCCTGTCCTCTTGTGCCCTCAGGTGCTGCAGAGGCTCATCAAGTCCAGGGGAAAGTCTCAGGCCAAGCACCTGAATGTCCAGATGGTGGCGGCTGACAAGCTGGCTCAGTGCCCTCCTGTGAGTAGCCACGCTGGGCAGAGATCACTGCTAATTTGGATCCAGTGGTTCAAATTACCTCAAATTTCAAGTGGACTGCGTCGGTTAGAGATAGTGTGGCTTTAGTTGCGTGTTTGAAAGATTTCCTGCCAGTTCTATTTCTGGTCTCCTGTAATCTGCTTAGTTATTATTTTAGAATATGAAGCAAGCACCCCAGGCTTGTGAAAATTCAGGCTTAATTTAACTCAAATAGTGGTGTATATCTTTGGGGATTTAGTTTTTCAAAGGTTTTCTGGGAATATTTTCTCAGGATTAATGTTACTAAGTAGTTAATTCAGTGGGTTGTTTCCAACATAGCGTTGATACTTTCTTATATCTGAGAAGCAGTTTGAGATCTTTACAGAATTATTGGCAATTATTGTGTTATTTCTCAAAACAGGCCCTTCCTTCATTTCTAGGAAGGTTTTCCTGTTGCGTAATTAGGCTCCATTGTCACAAGTCTGTGGCAGTGAAAACACACTGCCTGTGAATTTGGACCATAAGGACTATAACAGCACTGTTTTCTTTTCTTGTCCCCCTCCCTCCTCCTTTCCATTTTCTTTAACTTTCTGCACCCCTCCCTTCCTCAGGAGATGTTTGACATCATCCTAGATGAGAACCAGCTGGAAGATGCATGTGAGCATATGGCTGATTACCTGGAGGCCTACTGGAAAAGCACTCACCCTACCAGCTGCAATCCCCCCAACCCACTACTGGCAAAGCTGGCCACAGCCACCCTGCCCTCCAGCCCAGCCCCAGTCTCCAGCATGCAGGTACAAGTGCTGACCAAACTCAGGGCCAATGTAGGCTATAGTGCAGAGAGGGCAGGGATACCTGCAGCAGCTCAATGGAGATGAACAGTCTGCACAGCAATCACGCGCCCATGGCCCACTGAAGAGAATAGGATGGCATGCAAGGA
>CABFOQ010015913.1:1291-15421 GCA_900660455.1 Gephyroberyx darwinii | reverse complement strand
TGAGAGAGAGTAGCCAATTATGCTACTTTGGTGGAAAGTTCAGCTGTCTCATTTAGTCTTTAGAAGCTATATAAAGCAGCAATGACGAACATAGGATAATACATTTGCCCCTGGTCAGAATAGGAGGAAGACCAGTTATAAACACACCACACAAAAGTGTACAAATGGACCAATAAAACACCTTGTTGCTTACTGCAGCCTGCATTGCATTAAATTTCAATAATATACTCAGTTCCCCTTGTGGGGATCCTGTGCCTATCCAGTAAATCCTCCAACAAAACTAAGAAAACACACATCAGAAAACGACTCTCACCCAAAGAACACCCCATCCAGATTGGAAAATAGTAATGTGATGATGGGGTGCTTATGGACAATAAACTGTATTGGGAACATCTAAGGCCTCTAGAGGGCCCTGTATTAAAGCCCCCACAAAACTTAATGCATGAATATTATCTGACAGACTACATCAAAAACAGTACACAATCACTTGGGAAATTATCACCTGTCACAACATTGTTATTCTTAGTTAGATCATACTGCCTCATCATTATTACATGATTTTAGAACAGCTAAGGTGTTGTATTACAGTTACAGTATTATTTTAATAAAATGGCTGCATTAAAAAAGAATTAACGCAACTGTTTAAGAAATATTTTATTTGTAATTACTATTACTGTAATTACTGTTACCTTGAAAGTAAACTTGTATGCCACTTTTCGTCTGAACCGAGAGACGACCGGCCTAATTCTGAAGAAAACCACGTGGTGGTGAAGGGACACATTTTTGATAAATCAATTTAAACTGAAGTCGTATCGTTTTCCCTGTAACGCGTTACTACGAGGCACTGATTAGTTGGAAAGCACGTGACCGGTCCAGACTGTAGTACGTCGACGTCACTCCGTCACCAACACGCTACGTCGTCTTGAGTTGACAGACATTGGAGCCAAACTACCATATAGTTAATCCGTCGTAACTTCGTCGTTACCTCAATTTCTAAAGCATGACATTGCTTGTGTTTGGGCTAACCATTGTTCGACAGTAAGTGCAATTGATATTTCGCCTGTTTGTGTTGTGTTTTTGTCATTAATTATAGTTTATATCTGTCTATTGAGCGACGAGTATCGAGGCTCGGTTTGCTGCTAGTCACTAAGGACTTGACTTGGTTTTCATAGAGCAACGCTAATAAAACGCCTAATATTGATATGCTAAACCTACTGTAGTCTGCGAGTCTGTACCAGCCTGTTTCAAAAAATATATTTTTATATACAGTATTATATAAAAAGTTAGTATTAGTATTAATTCATGTTTTAAGGTTGAATATTATCATTTGAATGCTGAATTATTTTAATATTTTAAAGTTTAAAAATGAATTATACAGCTTTGTTTTTCATTATTATCATTATATTTGTATTCCCTACCTACTTTTGAAATATATATCTTTGAGCTGGTGTCATATTTCTTCTTAAGAATGTAATTGCACTTGACAGACAGGACCTTTTAAAGTACTATTTAGTCCACTTCTACTAATATAGGGTGTTTGTGGGTCACAGATGAAACATTTAGAATACAAAAAAACAATCTTCATATCAACTGGGTTCACATGAATACATGTAAATGTACATACAATAAATACAAGTAAAAATACGAATCCATATACATGTTCAATAGATGGCAAAGATTCAATAACAAGGACTAATGTGGTTACTGTAAGCATCAGCACAGTCTGATGATCCAGTAATCACGTTAGTCCAACCTACGGCCAGGATAGAGGAACATATCCAACTTCTAATGAAATGTTACAGTGCTCAGCTGTGTGACTGTGATGGGAAATCTGGCCCAGCTGTGGCAGCAGGGTGGTTTGTGAGTAGGCAGACCATGCTTAAACCACTGAAACTAGGTTTGGGCATCCACCCTGCTGAAGGGTCCTTGAGCAAGGCATTGAATCCCTACCAGCTCCTGGGGTGCTGACCCTGTGGTCTGACCTCCCTGAGGTGGCGGTGGAGGGGGGCAAGCAAAAAGAGAAACCTTTCCTCCAGGGGGTCGGGGGATGCCAGTTATGTAGATGAAAAGAACTTACTTCTCTTTGCAAATGTATGAAAACATGAAGTAAACATGTGACGGGTGATCAGCAAACTTCATGAGAAAACTTCATAACTGGTTGTTATGTGATTGTGATATTAGCTACTTTCCGACTGACTGCTCAATTGACTGCTTATCATTTATTTCCTGCAGTGGGGAAACACAATACAATAAAGATGGCCTGCTACAAGGTACTGTATGATTGAATGATTGGAAATTACACAAGCAGACATTAATTGCAATTTTCATGAATTACAGACATGCAATAACAAAGTAACTCACTTTTAAATAATGTGGAATCTGTGGCGTATTATTTTACCCTCTAAAGGCTGCCGTTCTTGTCTGTCTTGCTTTCTCTCTCTCTTTCTTCTTTCCCACTTCCTCCAACCAGGCCAGGCCATAGACTCATCCTTGTCTGAGATTGGGCTGCGGCAGGCAGAGGCAGTAGGCCAGTACCTTAAAGATGTCAAGTTCAGCAACGTCTTTGTCAGTGACATGCTGCGGGCCCGACAGGTAGATAGATAGCTAGATAGATAGCTATTGAGAGAGAATTTGATGACATTCATACATTTCACAATACAATATGCCAGTATGTAATGCATATTATTGTGTATTGTTATCCAGACTGCTGAAACAATAATGAAACACAACAGCAGTTGTTCTGGTCTTGAAATGGTGTGTGACCCTTTACTTAAGGAGAGGGTGAGTGACACTATTCCTGTTTGGTGTTACAAAGTACTTGTGTTTGGGTGTTTACGTGTGTGCATATGTGTGCATGTGACAAGGCCAAGTAAATGTATTTTTATACATGTATGTATATCTATTCAGTTGTATGGTATGAATGTGTACCCTGAGTCATCCAAGACTTCATTTTTCAGAGCTTTGGGATAGCAGAGGGGCGACAGGTGCAGGACCTGAGAGACATGGCCAAGGCAGCTGGTCAGTCGTGTCCAGAGTTCACCCCCCCAGAGGGGGAGACTCAAGAGCAGGTGAGGCTGATGTTGTGGTTGGAAAGGACTGCTGTAGAGAGTCTCTGTTTCTGTGTCATTTTACATATTTAATATTTATGTGTTGCTGTCTGTCCGACTATTTCTTTCTCTTTGAGTTTCTACCTATCTCTCTTTCACTCACTCTCTGTCTGTAGTTCAGGCCTATTGTGTGTCAGTCAACACCTCTATCCCCTACGAGCTTTGCTGCTTCTATCTATTTGCAAGGGGGTTGATAAGTCAGGCAGACATCATCACAAAACAAGAGACAGAAAATGTTTGGTTTTTTTACATGGGACACTTGGCACTGCCACAGTAAGGTATCTTTTCTTTATGCTTGAGTTTTCATGACAGTACAGGGCATAGCATGTCCTCTTGTTCTGTGGCTGACATTTAAAGTGAACTGCACACCATAAGAACCGGACTCGGGATGCATGTTCACCACAGGTCAAGTTACAAATCCGATCATCATGAGACTTGTTGAAATGGCATGGTAAATGCCAGCTGGTGTCTCATTCATAAGAGCATAGCCTACTTAAGTGTAAGTAACCAAGTAGCCAACATTAGCCTGATTTCTAAAAATGAGTATAATAAATAAATAATAAATAATAATTAATAAGTTGTGCATTACCAACTTTTAAGTTTGCTTGCCTAAATTAGCTGATATAGTTCAAGGACACCTTTAATTGAAATAACTGAAACCATTCTCAAAAATAGTAGCAATCCACATCCCCATCTTTTTTTATGAGATGATAAAGTTTCCCACTCCAGGCTAACGTTTGTGCTTCTGTACTCTACATCCTGTATGTCATGGTAAAACGCCTACATGTTATGTGCAGCATGCTACATTGTTGGCAGTCAGGTGTGGCGGAGTGATATTCTGTCAACTGTGACAATGATAATGAGAGGTAACCATGGAGAGGCAATGTTGCTTGGCTGGCAGGAAGTCATTCTCGTGCTCTTCAACATTTTATGGGGTGTGGAGCATTGTATTCTAGGATTAGAGTCACTGTTCCATCAAGACATGGCTGAGAAGCAGGTTTTTTTGGAAATGTTAATGGCTCTGTTCTGTCTATTTATCCCCAAGATATTTCTCTTGGTCACCTTGTGACCACAGACTCTGCTCATCTCATAGCATCACTATTGGCAGACCATTAGTACTACATACCAGTCTATCAGCACATAAATCAGCAGTGGCTCATCACACTGGATAATCCTAAATCTTGAGTCTAATGATGCCCCTAGTGGCTGCACTCTTTGTGGTCATAGTAAGGGTATTAATTTCCTTAAATGAGAATGGCTGTGTTTGGAGACCGGACAAAATTAATCTGAACATCCAGACGCAAAATGCATGGTCATGGTTTGATAAGTAACTGATCTGAGATCCATGCTAAAGATTTACAATTCCCAGGGGTTTAAAGTACTTTGTTACTATATTTAAGTACTGTTTCGGGGGATTTGTACTTTACTTATTAAGCTTCTATACTTATACTCTTACTCAGTTACATTTTTGAGAAAAATATATACTTTTTACTCCTTACATTTAAAATTCAGATCTTCAAAGTACTGGTTACAAATCTCGCAGGTCCAACGAACTTTAGAAACTTTAAAGTAGTATTATTCTTGGCCGAACTAATAACCCTGCGTCCGTACTTTATTTAAAACAGCCAATCAGATCCCCATCAGTGGAAAATTAACCCGCCCATACCCATGCTGATTGGTCCTAGTGCAAGACCAGAAAGCAAGGATCTTTGATTATACACCTGCTATCAGAATATGACAGTCAGAGAAGCTACAGAAGCTGGACACTAACATTACGAGTGATGAGGACAAAACACGCTTCCAGTGTTTCAGTAACCATAGTGCCGATTTAAAAATGCTTTTCAACTCTTTGACAAGAACCTTAGAATGTGCAATATTGAACCCAAGTATAAAAAACGAAACTATCCCTTTTCCAAGGCTGTAGTTTGGCCAACTTTAGAACTGGTCATTGTGATGTGAATGCTGTCCATGTTAGTTTAGTGATGTCACAATTGGCTTTTGTTATGTCACAAATAGGGTTTGTGATGTCACAATTGACATTAGTGATGTCACAATTGGCTTTTGTAGCGTTGCGATTGGCTTTAGTGATGTCACAATTGGCTTTCGTAGTGTAACGATTTGCTTTTGTGATGTTACAATTGGCTTTAGTGATGTCACAATTGGCTTTCGTAGTGTAACGATTTGCTTTTGTGATGTTACAATTGGCTTTAGTGATGTTACAATTGGCTTTTGTGAACTGGACTTCAAAACTTGACGCTGTACATTACAGTCATTTAGCAGACACTTATCCACAGCTACTTACAAAGGTAATAGTTGACACTATGTGGGGATCAAACACGACCCTGAGAATGAGAGTCTCATGCTCTACCGACTGAGCTGTCCGGCCCAGACAATGTGTACATTTAAAAGTATAAACTGACTTTTGCTCAAGTGATACTTGTAATTGAGTAAGATTTAACCAGTACTCATACTTTAACTTAAGTACCTTTTACACCTGTGACAATTCCAACTGTTAAGGCAGCAACAAATGGATCAGATTTATACCACAGTTGGTAATAACATTGATTTATTTTTGTGTGCATGTGTAAATCAAGGCATGGACGCCACTGGATCCCTCTGATGCAGTGTACTCAAAGTACCACTAGGTGGCAGCGTAGACTCATCTCCTCAGTTGGTTCTGTAACATGGTATCTGAGGGCCGCTCTACATCCACATGCTTTTATTTCTTATGAATCTGCCAGAGCCTGGTGGTTGGTTTGCTTGGTGTGAAATGAGGGGGATCAAAGTACATGCTCTTTTTTTTGTCACACAATCACACAATGTTCGTCACTGGCCCTGATTAAAAAGTCACCACTCAGTTTTGTGTTGTGAGAGGTATGTGTGCGGGGGTGTGGGAAGGAAGGATGTTCTATTTGAGAGACACCTTGTCAGCCCTCATCCATTAGATCTTGGCTTGGAAGTTAACTCCTCCAGTATGATCCAACCCAATACGTGACCAGCACATGATCCAGGGGTGATGATGCAGATATGCAAAGATATACGTGACGTAAGCACATAGGGCTCCAATCAATGTGGGCTAGCTGCTTTCCTCCCATATATCCTAAGCTAGTTACAGGTTGTTGCATCAGGATGAAACTGGTGTTAGCCTGTGTAGACTGGATAGATGGATGCTGTGTTGTTTTGGATATGTTGTACTTTTAACTTTTATCCTTCACATTTGCAGGTGATCATAGTGTTATCAAAGTATCTTCAACAGGAGAAGCCAATTTGAAGTGCATACACTGTCACTGTAGATAAAAAAAACACTCAAAACACCAGGGAAGCAGAGCGCAGTTTTCAACGAGTTCCTTATTCTGTTTAGGTGAAGGAGCGGGTCAAAGAGTTTCTACAACACATGTTCCAGCGGATTGGGGACGATCATTGGCATGAAGGAGGGCAGAACAAAACCTCCTCGTCTGCTGAACCAGAAACATCTCCCATAGAGGGAATGGCAGACGACGGGGTCAGGTGCATCCCGGTCCATGCCCTGGTGGTCGGCCACGGGGCCTACATACGTGTAGCGGTGCGCTACTTCGTGGAGGAGTTGCATTGCCCCTTGCCTCAAGGTTCTGACAAAGCACATATGTTCTCCTTATGTCCCAACACGGGCCTATGTCGGTTTGTCCTAACCGTGAGAAAAGAGGATGACGGGGTCAAGTTCTCAGGGATCCGCTGTGTGTTTGTCCACAGGGGAGACCATGTTAAACAACTGGAGTAGAGAGAACTGGATGGAGGGAAGGAGGTGGTGAGGGGTGTGAGATGGAAGAGGAGGTGAAGGACGGGAGAGTATAGGAGGCAAAAAATTGAACACTGAAATCAAGTTTACAATTTATGAAACTTTTATATTTCATTGTATATTTATTTGTTTCATTTTACACTCATTACCTCACCATACAGTTGATTCAACCGTTGGATGAACAAATTTCTAGCTTTTCCTTTTCCAGCAGTTGATTGTAAGCATGTTGTGACAATGGGAGTGTGTCATACATTGGTTAGGTCAGGTCTTGTACCACTGGCAAACTACCTCTTTGGAAAAGAAGAAAGCTGTATACCTACAGTAACGTTTGTATCCAGTTAGCTGGACTCAGAATTCTCTTATCAAATCACAAAGAGTAAATGACAAAGACAAACGACATCGTCTAACCTGTTTCTGTGTCCAACATTTTCAAATGTTTCCGGTAGTGACTAAATTAAATCATAAGCTCTGTTGAGAACCGTAACAGTACAATGTATCCTCAGCATTTTTTATTGCGGCCTACAATAAAACATGTTTCATGGTTCGATTGCTGTATTGTAATTTTATCTCAGCACCTTCATTTGACCCCAGATAGACGCCTCCTGTTGCAGTGCAACAGTCGTCATCTCTTTGTCCCTCTCTGGCTGTTCATTACTGTAAATGTGGGCAGCTCGGTGCTCTAATGAGCCTCTGTTTCTATATTTGTCCTGTGGGAGTTTATAGATGGTGTGTAGCGACACAGAGCAGGACTCCACCAGTGTTGACTTTTTGGAAATCAGTGACTTTCTCATTGTTGTGAATTAACACTATGATCAACAAGCATGCAATGCTTGCCAACACTGTTATACTGTACCATGTATACATTTCTGTATTATAGTTTCTCTGTATTGAATTTTTTCAATAGAATAGTCAACCTACTCTCAGGGTAGGGCAATACCTTTGATATTAGATGTTATTTCTTCAATCCCATTATCCAACTACCATTCAGGAATTAGAAAAAGGTTTACAGAATAAAAAGTGCTGTTGGCAAAGGGGGTTTTGTAACTGAAAACACTTTAAAGTTGTCAAAAATAACGTGCCTTTAATAGCAGACTGTGTAAGTCAGGTCCATTTCTTGTTTGCCAAATTACAAATATATAGCTTTCCATGTATCCTAGGGATATCCATGGAGAATTGGGGCAGGAAAGGCAAAGTTGCAATTGGAAGGCCAAGGCTGAGACCGATATATGACCTCTTTTTGGGTTCAAAACATGCAAATATTTATAAAACACACAAATATATATCAGAAACCAAATGTCAGTGATATTTTTGAATTATTTTTAAACACATATGTTTTTATTCGGGTATGATTCTGTCTGTGTCTTTATTTGACACCCAACGTTTTCATGTGGATATTTTGTTCTTTCAAAGACAGACATTGGGCTTGTCCAAATCTAATATTTGCTAGTTACATAACCAATTGGCTGAAATTACTGTGGAGATTCCCGCATTTGTTTGCAAACGAACGTGTGCTGAATCAGTTGTTTTGTTTGTTGGTATTCCATTTTTGTAGTCTTCAGTTTTTTAGTCTCCGATGGAGGAATTCTATATTTTTTCTAATGGTGGGTAATGGGTCTGGGGCTTATGCCCCCTGGAGGTCTGTGTCTGCAAGGGTCAACACAATCATTCCTCCATTCACTCTGAATGTATAAGGGCCTGTTTCTCATTACGAGGAGTGGTTGCCGACCAGGGTTAATCCATGTCTGTGACACCGGTGCATAAAGTAATTGTTAGAGCAAAACTGCACCAGAGTGTGGTGTATACACTATGTATTACTGAAAATATATTTCTGGGACACCATGAATGTGTACAACAGCTAAAAACAGACAATCTACAGAATAGTTTATTTTGCCACAGAAGAAATAACAAAACGAAATATATAAATAACAAAACAGTAATAAATATTCTTGTCCTTCTCATTGCTGTGGCTATAGGTGTCCGGCACCTGACATCATTTGATCTTGGTTATAAATGGCTGCAAATGACAGATGATTCATCTCAGTAACAAACAACGGTGTGCATCTCTGGCTGATTTCTTGTCGAAATGAAATTCACATTTTGCAACATCTTCAATTTCTGTATAAATATTCATAATTACTTACAGATTACACATTTTTACACATGCAAAACAAACATTGCCACATCTGGCGCCATGCCAATCCAGTTTAAAATTTAACTGACCAAAGAGGTGAAAGGACAGCAGGACACAAGTCCAACCTTGCCTCACCCAAAAGGTTAGCATAATGTTGAATGTTGCCCAAACTTACCCTTCATCTCTAGCTATTCAAACAGAGCATCTGTACAACCCGCTGTGGGATAAGAAACAAAAACGTAATGCCCTTTGTGAGTGTGCTAAAGAACTATGTCTGATACTGCCATGAAAACAAATTGGTGTTTGATTTAACCATCTCAGAATCAGTTGTTAAATATCGAATGCTCTGATCGGACTATTCGGAAAAATAACTTTCTCTGAAGTAGTCCACATTTCCAATGCAAATATTTCAAAGTGTATCACCTAAATTGCGTAACTGTTGGTGGGCTGTCTTCAGGTTCTTACAGTTGTTTTAAACACGGTCATTTCCATTACTTCTTGACCTGTGGGGTAATTTAATCCATCTATGACATTATATCCTTGTTATCCAGCCCTCTAGATCAGACTGAAACTATGGGTCAGGACCCACAATTGCGGTTTGCTGTATGACAAAAGTACAAGTGTGTTTTAATTAGCCTGGGTCCCAGGGTGAGACTAAATTTACTCAGTGCTTCCAGGCTGAAAACGAAGAACTACGATAGCAGTGTATATCAGCTATTGTCCACATACTCTTAGTCTAATTCTAATACCAATCTCACACTACCAGCCCTTTCTTACATGTTCTGAGGTTACCACTGATCCTGCAGTCCACAAACGAGAGCTATTTCCACCTATGCAGTCAAACCAAAAGTGTGTTTTCAAAACAGAAAGACTCCAAGCCCCACTTTTCACTCATTAATGCATTTCCCAGTCAGACCTAAATTCTTAGTCTTGCTTTGCCCGGTCTGCAATATTGGTCTTGACGGGACTGACTGGCCCGTTGGAATGTAACACCCGCAAGGGGTCATCGCAGGAGGTGATGGTCTCTTTGGACACTGCGCCAGCCTGGTCTTGTTCTGGCTGCCCATGATCTGGTTCCTGGTGGTCTTTGGCAGGATTTACAGGACTTGACTCTGATCTTAATGGATCGGAGGGGTTCACCGGCTCACTCCTCCTCTGTCTCCTCTCCAAGGGGGCTAGGAACCTCTCCAGCAGGACAGAAGAAGGTTTGGGTAACTTCCAGCGAGCGACACGGATCTCGGCCCCCTCCAGTTTGAGTAGCTGGCCCCCACTTGAAGAGTAGAAGACATCATGGCGGTTCTTCAAATCTAACCAAATGCGCTGGAAGAGACACTCTTCTCTGTTCCTTTCCTTCTGTTTTGTAGAAAAAAGCAGACAAAATGGTTGAAAATTGAATTTTCCGGTTAACAGATTTCACTCAAGTGCACCGCATTTAAGGTTATACTCACAGAAGTGTACAGCTCTCCCTTTGAATCCATACACAGGAACCGCTTTCTTCTCAAATCAAATATGGACACAAAGTTGCTTGTCTCTGTTCTTATGGGCAAAATAACTGTAAGAAAAGTTTTAAAATGCCATCATCAGTTTCAGCTGAACCATAATCTTCCCATACTGCAAATAATTATATTCCATATATACTATACGTTTGAAGATGTGTTTCAAAATATACAAAATTGGCCAAAAGATTTGTTCCTGTAGATGACTAATTTGTAAGTATGGAAGTACCCTATTGACAACATACTGTACATCTGCAAGTATATCCAAAATAAATGCCTCCAATGTCATCTACATGGACAAATACATTTTTTGGCCAACGTATCTTTAAACATATTCTGAACTATATATGAATGTATTTTTTTGCAGTATAGGAAAGGAAAAAGTTGGGCTGGGTAACGAGATTGTTGCAGAAAGCCTTTAGAAATTAAAATCTATTTGGATACGGGCAAACGAACCCAGAACATCCCGCTTGATGCCTCTTCTCATTGATCCACTCGTCTCCAAATAGTAACGTCCCGTGGTGCTGGATCTCCCTGGATGTGCACCTGTGCCGAAGCTGCTCTGCTGATGTTGTAGTCGTTCTGGGTGCAAGAGCGCATGTTTACAATCCACCAGTACAGACAGCTGTATGGCAGCCAGGACGAGCGAGAAGAAAGCCGGCTGCATGGTCAGTGGACGTTCTGTGCTGTCACACTAAAAGTGTACACGGGTGCTCAGGCTGTTGGGTGGGCAGTGACTGGAGGAGGAGAAAGTCCAGCAGGTCTATTTAAACAGAGGGTCGATAAACCGGCTAACTCATTTACCAAAATGATGGAAAGCCTACCTGTTTTTCATTGGATAAGGGTTGTCGTGGTAGAAGTCCTGCAGGCTATAACAGCAAATCTCAATTTAAGGTTCAAGAAGTAGACCGAAAGGGATATTATGGTTGGGTTGCATTGTATGAACCCCTTATTTCTCCTAAAAATGCACCTTTTTTTTTAATATACTCGTCTACTGATCAATGGGGGGAAAAAATCATAAGGTCAGACGTGTCATCCCTCACTCTGTTCAAGTGGACAAATACACATGTGGCACACCAAAGGAAATCTACAGGCCTGAGTCACTTGTGCCCCATGGTGAAGAGTTCCAGTGGCTTCTTGTGGAGGGTGAAGTTTCGGTCCATTGAACGCCGTAGAGGTCAAGGTCAACACCAGTGGATACAAAGACATTCTGATGGATAATCCTGCAGTGAAGCCTTTCTGTCTTGATGTCTGTAAATATGGTCTTCATATTTATAGACAATACAAATTGATTGACCTCAGTTAAGTTATTGGAACTCACTAGTTCCTAGTAGCTGTACATCCCTGCTGTTTATGAAGCCATTAAGATGAATGAAGTCTTGTTTCTACTCTCATCCAAGGAGAAAATGTCATACCGTGCTTAGTAATTGATTTGTGTTCTCTGCCTGTCACCTCCTATCAAAAGGCTGCATGTGTAGCATGAACTGTGATCTCCTTGTTGTGTCCTGTTTGTGTTGAGTAAGGTCTGCAGACCCAAACGTCAGCTGTAGCATGTTAATGTCTCTTGATTTTATTTTTTTGCCCCCATTGCTCATTATTAACTGGAGGGAGGCATGGCGGCTTAGTGGTCAGCACTGTCATTCTCTGGTCCTTTCTGTGATGTTCTCCCCATGTTCATATGGGTTTCCTCAAGTGGGTTAGAGACTTTTAAGTTGGCCAGTAAGTGTGAATAGGAGTGTGAGTGGTCTTCTGTCTATCTTCCACAAGAGGGAGCCACACACTCAAGTCATTCATTGCACTTGATCGGGTTTGAGGCAAAAGTCTGCAAAGTCTACGCCATTGCAGATCAACAAGCATCAAATACATTAAACATGTGGCTATAAGCATTCACTCACAACAACTTTTACAAAACATCTTTTATTATCATTTCAGGAATACAGTTGACTGCTGTGCACAGCACATACGTACAAAAATAAAAGGAAAACCATTTGTAATATAGTATTTTACTTACTCGCCATATTTTTCAGAAACAAATGATTGGAGAAGTCTGTTGTTTCAAACTAATTTACAATCATTTCAATAAATCGGAACTAAGGCAGAAGGTGAGGTATATGTTAAAAAAGAGGAGGGGGACTCAGAGGAAGCACTCTCCCCTCAGTGCAGGAATAGAAAACTGAGAGAGAAACACAAAGGCTGCCGGCACACAGGGACACACACAAGTCTGATCCCAAATCATCCCACTGAACCTCCTACTCCCTGTGAATCAATACATTTTAAAACAGGTAGAAGCGCAATGGCAAAATCCAGACACTGGATCCATAATCACAGGGGTCAACACATACCCAGTCCCCCTCCAGAACTCGATAGGTATATAGGGAATCAAGGAAACGGGTGGATATGAAAAGGTGATTTCTTACCCTTAACTACCATCTCTCAGTTACTGCTACCATACAACCTTTACTGCTTCAAACAACATCACTGCAAAAGTTGTACAACTTGTAACAGACTCATATTAGTACTTTCCTCAAGTTTTGAATGCTGTTGCAGCTGACAAGCCGGGTCACCTTTGGCATTAACGCCTTTTTCCACAGGCATCAGCTCACCAGGTGGCCCCTTGCAGCTTGAGGAGCCATTACAAAACCTCACGCTTTACAGTTCCCCTTCTGCCGGCTCAAATAATTGCTCGGTGTCCTGTTGTCTGCATGAACCGGCAAAAAGTATACCATAAGAAACCATAAGTGATATATATGACACAATGTTGTCATCAGAAACAAGTCTTTTTCTGCTTGTCTTGATGAAAGGTTAGCAAGGGAGGGCGACAGGAAACAGCATGTACCCCCCTGCTTGGTAAATTGCACCCTATGGAGAAATATCACCATTTGCACCTCTCAGCGTAGGCCTTTTATTCCTCGACAAACTAACTCTAAATCCATCTCTACCAACTACTCACTATCAGCCAAGAAAAAAAAGCTACAAGTGCTGTTCTGATCATTGATGTAGATTGTGAGTAAAGGCTGATCAGCGTTACCTTTCCCTTTCGCTCTGTCCAGTCAAACTGGGATATTAGCGGATATCTGATATCTGAGATGTGAGATCTAAGATGCTGATGTAACCACCCGAGGCAAACATGCCAAACACAACGACCACTCTTGGCAACATTCCATTAAATATGACAGCTTCTCTCCTTCAACAGAACAGTTCTCGGATCACAGTATTCAGTCTGCCAGCCGACCCGTTTAACAGAAGCGCTGTGCAGTCGTTTCCTGGAAGCATTTGATTCTATTTTACAGGGTCTTTTGCTACATAATTACCTACTTAACCAACAAAAGGCTTTTGTTTTGACAGTGCCGCGCATCCTTAAGTGTTGCATTTTTCATCCCTCTTGCCTTCCACCCTAACCAGTACAGTACTTCAGCTTGCACAGTCGCACAATGCCGTGTTATTCCTGACTCAAGGTAAATTGATCTGATACCATCTCTGCTGTCGCTTTGGCAGAAACAGAACATGATGGGCGTGCACTACACATGCCTGCACACACACACACACACACACACACACACACACACACACACACACACACACACACACACACACACACACACACACACACACACACACACA